>JAKTPC010000066.1:0-81032 GCA_030557395.1 Ambrosiozyma platypodis | reverse complement strand
CGAGGGAATATTAATAGAGAATTAATCAATTTTTATTGAAAAAGTTATACCTACAAAAGTCTAATACTTAAGTTAACTGGAAAAGTAAGTTATCATCTTCTACCATATCTTGGTATACTTACAACACCCTTAAACGGGATGGTATCAAGACTGAATCATTGTATGGATCTAATTAAACCCCTCTTACTCATGAGTTTATTGATTCATTGCAACCAATGATGATACTGTTAACTGGATATCAATTCCTATATTATATCGGAATGATATCCACACCCCGATATTACCTGAAGAGAGACTACAAGAATTACTTAAACAAGCTACTCATTTACCATTACCAACTGATAGTCCGACTGTTTCAAGCGGTTAAATTTGAGGTCAAATTTCTGAAGACGGAGGAGAGTGTAAGAGAATAGGTTGCAGTTGCAGATGAAATAGTTTGGTTGATTTCATTGGTGGCAAAGAAGTTGCAGATGAAATAGCTTGGTTAAGCTTTGTTCATTATATTGTTTAATCATTCCTTTTACTGTATTACAATTGAGTTTATATTTTATTTGATTTTATTTGTTATTATATAAAGAGGTGCTTTGGCACATTTTTGTTACTTTATACTTGTGTACTTTTGGAGTGGAATCGAATTAAGTTTATTACTATCGGGGTGTGGATATCATTCCGATATAATATAGGAATTGATATCCAGTTAACAGTATCATCATTGGTTGCAATGAATCAATAAACTCATGAGTAAGAGGGGTTTAATTTGATCCATACAATGATTCAGTCTTGATACCATCCCGTTTAAGGGTGTTGTAAGTATACCAAGGTATGGTAGTAGATGATAACTTACTTTTCCAGTTAACTTAAGTATTAGACTTTTATAGGTATAACTTTTTCAATAAAAATTGATTAATTCTCTATTAATATTCCCTCGATACTCTATACAAAGTACATAAAATTCCCAGTGGGAAGAGGCCTATATATATTGAAATGATAGAAATCTAATTGGTATTCTTGTCTTATTATTCTCAACAATGAAGTTAATATTAACAGTAATATCATGATTAGCTTATAATCATAAGGACGGTCCGATCCCGTAGTCGGGTATGGTCCGATGCCGTATCCAGAACTAGCTTACGTAATAACAATCCTTATATTGTAATAACATTGGAATCATAAATACGATCCGATATTATATTCGAAATCAGTTTACGTAACATGGATATAACCATCAGGATCCTGACAATTACACAGAATTTTGAAGACATTAGCTTGGACGTTTAGATACCAGGTTTTAATCAGAACAAAACAACGACATAAGAAGGTTATCATAAGGCTAACTTCTTATAAAAGCATGAACGGGTTGTATAGTGTAGTGGTTATCACTTTCGGTTTTGATCCGGACAACCCCGGTTCGAGTCCGGGTACGACCTAATTTATAACTTTTTAGTTTTTGTTTCATTTGCTCGCGCAAGTTATGATTTATTCGTGTAATTTTTTAATGTAGGAACTACAGATATTGCTTTGTGGGGGTCCTCTCCTTCCTATCTTACAGCAGAACGTAATCAAATTAATTCTCCATTGACAATACAATCACGATAAATATGGCATCTTTGACCAAAACTAGAAATGCAGTTGGACTAGAGGATCTAGAATTAGAAACACGCCTGAATTATGCTCATTATGTTCAGTTATCTAAATCATTAAATGAACTAAGCAAAAAAGACATGAAAAGACAGGAGACAATCAGAACACTTACATACCTATTAGAGTTCTTAAGAGTCATTTTCAATGCAGATACAAAACATAAAGAAACGCTTAGTGAATTAAAGAAAGCAAAGGTGGGAAACAAGAATGATACCGGTTCGTTTCGCAATAACATAAACAATGGAGGGGGTGGTTTGAATGAGAATATTTTTCAGAGAAAGTACAACCAGCTGCAGATTCAGTTTAATATGATAAAAAGTGAGATGAAATCTTTGGAAAAATCAAATATTGAGCTAAAAAATCGTTTATCAAAATCTTTAAAGACAACCTCAGGTATTTCATTCCAAAAGACAAGCTTTTCTACAACACCGTACTTAAATAAAATATCGACTATATCAAGCAAGGAATTATTAGCTGATCTATCTTCTAATAAGATTGATCTAACTCCTAAGAAAAGATTAACTATGATTGATACGTCTTCTCCTGTTGCGAATCCAAAGCACCCGTTACATTTATTTGATGAAGACGAGGACGACAAGAATATAAAGGAAGAGTTTAGTTTTACTAGAAGAAGTAAAGCACCAGGTTTAATTGAGAATTGTAAAGAACAAATAAAAACTACAGGCAGAGACAAAGTTAAATTGAAGAGAAGGTTGGTTAATAATAATCCATTTGATGATCCAGAACTATCCCCTAGTTTCAAAAAAGTCAAGTCACTTATTAGCCCAAAACATTCAATTAAATCAAGTATGGCCCCACCAAGACAGCCACCAATCTCTCGTTCATTGAAACGATCGAATTAAAAGTAAGGGATACCTTTGTTATGTATTAATGTGTATGTTGCTTTAACTTTTAATAAAATATCAATATTAAACAGCTATAAAGTGTAATAGGTAAAAACGTGCTTCAAAAGAGTCAACTAATTTCTAAAGTATAGAGCGACATGTACATGTAACTATTAATTATGCAGTTTTAAAACATAAGAACGCAAGATTATCAACGTAGAAATATATAAAGTTTCCAGACTCATGGGAGACAAAAGAACCAAAGTTTTTGCCAACTATACAATGCCAAGTTGAGCCATATAACTTATCTAACTGTTTCTTCAAGTTTGAAGCAATTTCAACATTTTTCTTACTATCTTTCAGTACAGTTATAGTTAGATCGAAGATGGATTGTTGCATTTCTTTTGACTGTACATTGATTGTAACACGCGGGTAGAAAGTCATCTTGTTAGTATTTATGATTTTGGTACGTACATTGAAATCAAGAATATCATAGTGAATTAATTTTAACATACCATATCTGCAGTTTTAACAACAGCTTTTTAATTTGGGTTTCAGAGGCAAGGATCCATGAGTTAGTAAAGGTATTTTAAAGGTGAAAGTAGACGTGAAACAGCAAACTGAAAGACATACGTTCAAACACAGTGTCATTATCATTATTAATCTCTGACATATTGAATTGAATGGTGATGGATCGAGAGAAGCAGCTTGCTCGTTGTTGTGAGTTACCTATGAGACATGGATCACATCAGGAATCATGATCATGCAGGGCAGGACAATCTGTTTTTGCACCCGTGCACCTCTGAAAAATTTAAATTTTGATTATCGACGTCGTTAAAGAAGCTATGTATCTGGACAGTTGTATGTCTGAAGCCCTTCAAACCACTTTCTGAAACACACTAGACCATCGTTTCATAATGTCCACTAAGTTTAGAAACTCCCACTGGCTAAAAACCAATGGGTTTGCCCCTCAAATATATCTTTTCAAGAACATAGAATCTGGCCAAGTTGTATACTCTCAAACTCCACACATAACGGTACGTGTATTAGCTTCTAATAATGTAACACGGTAAAATTGAGTACTAACATTTTGTTCCTATTTCTTTTTATTAATTTAGCAATATCAAATTAAGCAACAATTTTTCAGACCTAACTGGGAAAACCGTCTACCATCAAAGAGAAGAGATTTATGGAGACCCATGGCAGTTCTACAGTTCACAACATATGAAACAGCAATTAGAGCCTATCATGCATTAGTTGAATTAAGATACATGAGACAAGTTTCTAAGAAAGAAGAAGCAGAATCATTAAGAAAGAGAAACGAATATGGCCACATTTGGTATAGTGGGCAATTCAGACCTACGTGGGCTCAAGAAGCAGCTAGCGATGTTAGTTTAGTTATTGACGAATTTAAACTGAAAGACACTAAAATCTTTTGGGAGTCATTATGGAGAAAAGGTGATGATAAACATTGGAATCAAGATCTAGTTAGACACCTTGCGTTTGATTCAATTGTTGGTCCCAGAGAAGGTTTTGTCGTTTTAGATGAAATTAGAAAAGCAGGTTTAGAGGACTTTTCAAATTATCAAAATGAATTAGCTAATGTTCCTCAGACTCCAGTTACAAGTGACAAAACTGAAATTGCCAAAAAATAAATTTGCTCAACTTCAAAAATGCATACCATTATATATAGAATATATACTATTCTTTCAGTCTCATATCGTGTACATATAGTCTAGTTAACATAAGACCGGAATTAATTTATTAATTTATTAATTTGCTTTCTAATATTGAATTAAATTAGCGAGTAAATTGATTTGGATTAAATTGTAAAGTTAAAGAAAAAAGGCGTAGGTCGTTATTGTCATATAAACTATAAATTATAAATTAAAATTAATGACTAAGTAATTATTAAATAGTTTTTTTTTAAAACAAGGAGTCACATGTAGTAGAAAAACAAGCAGTTATATATAATAGCAGCTGAAGTAATTAAAGCACAGAGAAAGTATAGGGAAAAAGAACAAAGGGACATAAGTGAGTGCAAAATTAAATTAAAAGAAACAAAAAGGATATTAGAGGGCATTAAAAAAGAAGAAATAATTATTTTAGTAGACTGGAAGTGGATCAACAGATCTATTGAAAATATATCTAATTATTTTTCTTTTCAATGGTGTCTTCCTCATCAGAAGAGGAAGAATATGATTCAACTTCAGCAGCAGCGGCTTCAGCTTTTTTATCAACTACTGGGGTTGGATGATATCTGTTATGGATTTTAACTCTTCTATCGTGTAAAAATTGTCTATATTTATCTAAAGTGATTTTCTTTTGTGTTTCTTTGTATTCATCAATTCCGTGATAAGTAGTACCAAATAATTTATCCCAGAAAGTAAAGAAAGGTTGAGAAAAATTATATTTAACACCAAAATGTTGATGGTGAATATCATGATAAATTGAATTATTTGGGAAGATGATTTGAAATAAATCAAAAGGTAAAGAGTAACCACAGTGATCATCGACAGTTTTCATAGTTGCAAAAGTGTATAAGAACACAGATTCTCTTGGAGATAAGCCAGTAACCAAACCAGCCAAACCAGAGCCAAGAGTGTCCAATAAGAAACCTTCAACAGGGTTGTTAAATAGAGCACCATAAGCATAAGGAACATATAATCTGTGGTGTCTTGAATGAAACAGTCTATACATTGTTTTGTTCATGTGCATGTATTTATGAAGAGTAAATTGCCAAGTATCGATAATAACGAAAGCACAAAAGATTTTAAAAAACGATTTAGCATACCAATAGTATAGATAAACAAAGATAGACGGGACAAAATCAGGTAAAGATGACTTCAAATCCCAAATATCAGCATTTTCAAAGCCAGTCATTGGAATAGGATCAAAACGATATAGAACAAAACCTGCCAAAGTTTGAATAACATGTTGAAAAAGAACATCTCTAATAACGACAGGTAGAGAAACTTTATTTCTCGTTAAAACTTCTTCACTTGGATGGATTCGATACTTTTCAGCTAATTTGTATTCATCGATGATATGGAAATATGTTGAGTAAGTCCAATAAACAACCAAAGGAGCGATAAGTGCCAATAGACCATCAGGTATACCTTCTATCAGATCTTTTTTAGGTATTGAGAAAGAGAGAGGTCTAACAGGAGAATCAATGGAGGCTAAATCTGAAGTGTTAATGATAAGATTCGAATAGAGAGAGTTGTATGAAGTAGTGATATTGGAAAATATTGTAGACATTTTGAAATTTGTAGGCAGTAGAGGCGACTTGTTGGACTGGTAAACAGAAAAGAATAGAAGAGAGAGCAGAGCGGGAATAAGGGAGTTATTTAAGTGAGAAGACTGGAGGCGACCGGATGGAGGAGATCAGAATATCAGAAGTAAGAGCAGACACGTTGTTTTTGAACTAGTAAGCAGAATCCAGATCCACTCATTATTCGTAATCGTAAACAGGAAACAAAACAAAAAACGGTTGTGAAGCCTCGACTCGTTCCGCGAGAGTCCGGAAATAACGTCTATCGACCATGAGTCGCGTCTCTGGTCTATCGTCGGTTCTCTTCGCCGCAGACCTCCCACGCGGCCTCATTTCTTCTTGTCTAATGAATTAGTGAAGCATCACGGTCACCAGTTTAACACCTCCAATAAGCTAACTCGTACCTTTGACTCTATAATCTCTCTCAGCACTTTCAACAATCCTCCAATGAAGGTATGCTCATAATTCCTGGAAGTGGGCCCTACTTCATATCGCGTGCTTACCCACTGACCTTGACCCTGGCTCTTTCTCTACTTATCGTTATAGCCCAATTGTTTTCCTTTACTAACCTTATCTTCAAACCTTTTCATATACAGTACATTGACGAATTCGATATAGACCTGGTCAATCAGTCTCTTACATTTGACACTACGGATATCCATCTTCAAGGAACCTGTGATTTGTTCACTACCAAACCAATCGGCTCTGACAGAAAATTATACAAGACTTTAGATAAACTCTATTCTCCTTCAAGTAACAGCGAGACCCCACTCAAGAATAGATCAAACAGTGATGCTTCCATTGATAGTCTCAATTCAAATTCAAATTCAAATGACCGTCCTTACATATCTCCTGAGTTCATCAAATTAAAGAAGAGATCTTTAAGTTATTCTTATGGAAATCATAACCAATTTTATCAACAACAACAACAACAGCAACAACAGCAATTCTATTCCAAATCTGATAGAAGAACGATAAGAAGTAAATCTTTTCATACTGCGTATATGTCTCCTAAATCTCTACCTAAAAATTATGACAACTCATTTATTGATACAAATATTGAGTCCTTTGATTTAAATGATTCTGATTCTGGTTATCGTGATGTTTTAGAAAGTTCTCCATTTGGCCCATTATCTCAACAATCCTCTCGTAGAATATTTGCCTATTTAATAGCCATTTTAAATTCGACTTACCCTGACCATGACTTCTCAACTGTTCAACCTACAAATTTTACTTCAATCCGTTCAACCTCTAATTTAGTTCAAAAAGTTAATTCTTTACTTATATCTTTGGGTAAATCTTCAGGTTTGGATTGGCTATGGCAAACGATAAATACTCATATGGACTTAGATGATTGTGTTTGCTTTCAATATGAGCCTGAACAAGCTTTTTTAAATGATTTACCTGGCACTTTATGGTGTAATATGTATTTCATGTTTAATAAAAAGAAGAAAAGAGTCGCTTTTCTATATTTTAGAGCAACCAGATTACATGATACTGAAGCTTTAATAAGTGGTGGTGCAAGACATAGAAGAAATTCAAAAATTGGTACTTTAGATGAAGAAAATGCTGGATTCGATGAAACTCAAGAAGAATATGATTTAAGATATAACTTGCATGATAACCCTAATGCCGAGGTAATATATGAAGATGTTTTCAGTGATGACAACGATGCTGAAGATGACATTGATGATGATGTTGTTAATGATGATGTCATGGATGAAGATGATGATTATGAAATTGATAACGATGATTTGGTGAATGTGAACCAAGATGATGAAGATGAATATGGGTCCACCCCTAATACGACAGCTGTTGGTAATATGGAAATTGACTAAATATATATATATGGATTTTGCTGAACTTGCCCGTGAACTGAGGTCCGTTTAATCTAATGATATCCCTTTTTTTGAATTTATTCGAATTGGTTATTCCACCTGATCCTTTTTTTTTTCTTTCTAATATTTTTTCATGGATGGTTAATTGATTCAATATCCACTAGCTTGGATTAAATCAATATTTTTTTTTTTAATGATAACCTCAACGTGTTACTTACTATTCGCCCATGCTGATTATTTTTTACTTTTCATCTTTTGTTTTCTTCTCTGTGTGTTTTGGAGTTGCAGATATATATTATTCCTTTTTTGAATTTGTGTGTGCTTTACCCGTTTTTTGTCCTAATCTTTCAACAGGTCCCATTTTTTTGTTAATTGATCGTATTTTGAATTTTACGTTTTTAAGTGTGCTGGAACGTTCTGGGGATTTTCGATATTTTGAGCTTTTTTTGTGTTTGTTTCTATCTGATTATATACCTATTTGACTCCTACATGAACAACTCTCCAGTTTTTTCGATTTTTTTCTTATCTCTTATACCTCCTATACTATAATAATGTTTTATATAATATTTTTTTTATGTATATCTATCTGCAATATGTACTATTAGTATCTATTTTGTAACGCGATACTTGAGATGATTATTTCTTCGTCGATTCACGAAACACGTCTTAGTTTTTGTCTAGTTTTTCAACACGTAAACAAAACACCCGATATTCATCTAGAAGATTTGCGTTTTAAAAGATAGTTTATAATGGACCTTGATTTAGAAACTCAATCAAACGTAGAGGTTCTATATTCCGATCGAGGTGAGTCCATTGTTCAATCTTTTACTAACACTGATGTGCTAACGTCTGAATTTCTCATAACACCAATACATACAACTGCCAGAAAAATAAACAAATCAGCAACTGAATTACAATGGTTCATAGACTCTTACAAATCAGAACTAAAATCAAACTTGTTAAACTTCCGCAAGATTGACTCCTTTGATGAAGATAAGAATGACCAATATTGTTTTACTACAGGTGATGAAAATTTAGATAATGTCTTGAATGGAGGTATACCCACGGGTAATTTAATTGAAATCAGTGGTGCTGCTGGTTGTGGGAAAACAAACTTGTTAATGAATTTGGCTGTTACTGCTCAACTCCCTAAAGATTTTGGAGGCCTTGGAGCTTCTGTGTTTGATGAAAATAAAAGCACGGGTCCAATTAAATCCATGTATATTCCAACAGAAACCATGGTACCTACTCCTAGACTCGAAAGCATAACAAATCATTACAAGAATTTGCTTATTGAAAATGGTATCACTGAAAAAAGATTCCATCCTAATATCGAAAATGTTGTGACTACGTCAATGGTGATACCAGATTTAGAATACCAAGAACATATGATTCATTATCAATTACCTGTAATGCTAGACAAGAATCCTGACATAAAGCTGGTCATTTTAGATTCAATCACTCATCATGTTAGATCAGAGATTAGTACATGGGATAGAGACTTGTACACAGCTAAAATCTGTAAATTTTTAAAGAATTTGGCAATGAAGAATAATATCACCATTCTATTTGCAAATCAAGTTACTGATAGCCCATTGAGAGGTATCTATTTTGCTAAGAATGAGACACTTATCAAATTAAATATGGATTATCAAACAAGCTGGCTTTCTGGCTGGGATGATGTTGCTGTTGTTTATAGACAATTGAAAGCCAAGAAAAGAAAGAATCAGGAACTAGATGATTTTGACGATTATGGAGAGATAGGTTATGCCGATACTGCTAATACTGCCTATGAAGAATGTTCTGATGCTAAAAATGGGTCAGGAGCTTCGCCTAAGGAGTTGTATTACACTTCGGGGGCTGATGAACATCGAGATTTGAGTTTAGAAAGTTCATTAAAAAATTACATTAAGAAAGGCAAGAAGAAATTATTTGAATCAAAGTATAGAACTAAAGTTTCGAAAACTAAAACTATTCCAGCTTTGGGTCATACATTATTGAATTTCATTGATATGAGAATAGTTCTATCTAGGGAAGTGAAACCAATTCTGAACGAAAATTTAATCAATGAATTTAGTGAAGATTTGGGTATTAATACGTCTGCCCTTTCAGACACACAGTCTCAAGAAATAAAAGCTGATGAAACAGAAGCTGGTGAAGACGAATCAAATGATGAAGGAGAGGGTAACAGTGACTCGAACGGTCTTACAAATGCAAGAACGCCTTCAATTGAGGAGGTTCTGAGGTCAAACGAATATCTTTCAAATCGTAATTTTGAAACACAAAGGCTTATGAGAGTTGTATTTACCCCTTTACTCCCCGATGGACAGTCTAGAGAATCTACTTTTGAAATTTGGAACGGTGGTATCCGGCATACTTAGTTCTAATGAAAGTAAAACCAGCTGTATTGTTTATTTGTGAACTAGTCATAAGTATAAAATAAGAATATAGTAACACTATAGAAAAGTCATTTAACCCCAATGTTCGAAACCTATTACTTTACCGAAGTCAGGATGAATGTATCTCTTTGGATTTTCAGTACCATATTTATCTAAAGCAGCAATATCTTCCTTACTCAAAGGGACAACTTTGTAACCTTTCTTGATTCTTTCTAAGTTCGAGGATCTTGGAAGGACAACTCTACCTGATTGAACATGATAGTTTACAGCAATTTCTGCTGGTGTGACGTCATACTTTGTAGCCAATTCTTTAACGATCGGAATACTTAAAACAGCAGCACCACTAGAACCAAATGGAGAATAAGCTTCAAGAACAATACCCTTGGACTTATTGAACCTGACAAACTCAGTTTGAGAGATTTGTGGGTGTAACTCCACTTGATTAACAGCAGGAACAACATCGGTTTCATCCAATAATCTTTCTAAATACTTGACTGAATAATTTGAAACACCAATAGCTCTGATTTTATTAGTTGTTTTATATAATTCGATGATTCCTTTCCATGTTTCCAAATAATCACCATTTGCTGAGATAGCCTGGCCTTCATCATTCTTTAAAGGATATCCTTTATCATCACTCTTGAAAGTGGCGGGCCAATGTTGCAAAAGTAAATCAACATAATCTAACTGTAACCTTTCTAAAGATTGTTTTAAAGATTCTGCTGGTCTGTCCCAGAAGGAACCCCAAACCTTTGTTGTGATGAACAAATCTTCTCTTTTAACAACACCTTCTTCGAACAACTCCTTCAATGCTTCACCAATATAGACTTCAGTGTCATAAATCCAAGCTGTATCGATATGACGATAACCAGCTTTAACTGCTGTGATAACCGATTGCTTGATAATGCTTTTATCTTCTGCTGGGGTATAAGTACCTAAAGCAATGGAAGGAATTTGGGTTCCGTTATTTAACTCGATTTTGACATTAAGGGCGCTTGCAGACATCTTCAAAGCTGGTTCTTGGTTTTAATTGAATGGTAGTTTGTTGATTTGCTACCAAGCAGTGAGAGTGTTCAAGTGGTCAAGTGGTTAAGTGGAAACGGGATAAACTGTTATTTTTATATCTGTTCTTCCACCCATTGCGGCTTACTAATAAATCGCGGCGTATTCTCCACACCACCACCACCACAATCACAATATCCGAATCTGACGAAGCTGCCGAAACATTTTCTTTTAACGTATATAGATAGCTACGAGAGAAAAACAAAAATACGATAATAAGTGAAGAGTCTCAATCGAAACGGAAACGGAAACCCCATATTAGAAATCACCAGTATGCAAAACCAAGACCTGTTCCCCAGCCATCTTTTATAAATCTTTCGGGGTTGTCAATGCCATATTGGTCCAATCCCAACAATTCTTCGGATGTCAATGGAACATCTTTAAAGCCTTTTTTGATTCTTTCAATATTCTGTGATCTTGGTAAAACGACCCTCCCCGATCTGGTGTGGTAGTTAACTAAAATATCAGCAGGAGCAACTTTATACTTCTCAGCAAGCTCAATTACCTTGGGAATCTTTAAATTAGGAGCACCAGTACCACCTAATGGAGAGTATGCCTCAATTACAATTCCTTTGGATTTACAATATTTCACAATGTCGATTTGTGGTAAATGAGGGTGTAGTTCAATTTGATTAACAGCCGGAACAACACCAGTCTCCTGAATTAATTTCTCCAACTTTTCTGGAGTATAATTTGACACCCCAATTGCTCTCACTTTATCGGTGTTCTTGTAAATATCAATCATTTTCTTAAAAGTTTCTTGATAATCGCCATCGTCAAAAAGATAATTGGCATTCTCATCTTGTGGAACAGAAGGTAACCCATCCTCATCTGCTTTGAAAGTAACAGGCCAATGCTGTAAAAATAGGTCAACATAATTCAATTGCAAATCACTTAAAGATTTGTCTAATGACTTCTCCGGATTTTTCCACAGTGAGGGCCACACTTTAGTAGTGATAAATAAATCTTCTCTTTTAACAGAGCCTTCTTCAAACAACTCCTTTAAAGTTTCACCGATCATTTCTTCTGTGCCATAATACCATGCGGTATCTATTTGTAAATATTTGGCATCCAATAAGGCAGCTTTCAAAGCATCTTTGAATAAAGGTTTAAAATCGTCATTGCAAACCGTGCCAAAACCAACGGCAGGAATCTCTGCCCCTGTGTTAAGGGAGATCTTTGTAGATAAGGGTGACATGTTCAAAAAAAGACGTTATATACACTATTTTCAATGAGTAATATATGATGAATAAGTAGCTGACTTGTGACTAGGAACACTTACTTAATTATTGAAAGGTAATTTAATTTAATTTTGAGCTAGGCAGTCCTCAGGTGCGGCGTATAATTCGAAAGTTACGTCATTGGTTGTGTGCTAGATTCTTGAGAAATAGATATACAATTAACTAATGTAATTAATAAAAAATACAATGGAACTTGAGAGAGGAAAAAACCAAAAGCACAGGAGCTAATAATCAGATTGGTGAACGAACTGGTTAACTGTCTAATTTCAGTATCATCTCAAACTTCTCTTCAAGATCAGTATGCCCCTCCTATCTATCACGGATCTTGTTTAATTGAACGGAACTTAACTGTAGATTGTCCAATTGATTTCCAACTAAACAATCTTTTTCTCTGAAATGAGTCAATAGATGATTCCATAATCTGTTGTTAAAGCTTAAGGGTTACCTAAAATAGATAACAGCAAGATATTTTTCAACTCAGTCATCTTCTTCATAAACTTTAAAAAGAGCATTTCAATCTTTGGTTGTTACCTCTATACCCATGAAACGTATGTTATTGACTGAACCGTTATTAATGCTATAGATGTGACACACTCTTCCGCAATATTGAGCTCGACTTACGTACGTAGTCATATTCTGGTCAATACCATCACGCTTCTCTAGTTCAGTTGATTTTAATAGATTGGCCACCCAAATCCCATTATGCCCGGCTTCCAGTACTACCAGAGGCATTTCTTCACTAGAAGGTCCTGCGTCAATTGTGGTACCATTCAAGAATTCGCTTCTCATGATGGGTGGAGTAGGAGAAAGTGCAGTTAGCATATTGAAAGTTTAACTTTAAGGTATCTCTCTTATACTTCTGTTGAGTACCAGCAATAATAGACATAATATCGATACTTTACCTCCAATTTTGATAACATCTATCCCGTTCTGGTTATACCATCCAGTGACCACATAGAGACCTATCAATTGAATCCTTATTTCATAACCGCATTCCGTACTTGCTTAAAGCATTGATAGCTCCCGTCTGACGGTTGTAGAGATGGTTCAACACCTGGTACACTTTTTCTGCTTCGTAGGCTACTCCAACAGATAGACCTAAAGTCGACCTAGCAGAAGCTATGTGGATCTGCTCAGTTACCTAATAACACCGGTCAGACCAAGCTTGAAACTATAAAGAAATAACAATAACCCAATAACGTAGCTTTGCTGAGATATTACAAATTCTCACAAATTCCATCCTTAAATTTATCTATGGTAGTTCTATAGTAACTACAGCATGCTGCCGCAAATCCCAATCTATGATATACTATTACTCTACTGGTAGTGAATGCTACACATTACATTCTCAAGAAATAAAATATATAATTAATGAATATAAATAAGCAAAAAATACAATCAAGTTCAAGAGAGAGGAGGGGAGGGGGAAGAAACAAGAGCGCAAGAATTATAAATCAAATTGGCTAGTGAATGAACTGGTTAATTGTCTGATTTCAGCATCATCTCCGACTTCTCTAGTAGCACTGTTTCTTCCGGATGTCAATCTACCACTCAAACTGGATTGTGTGGTGTTTATGTAAGGATCATAGTATTGAGAGTCGACATCAGTTGATGAAACCATAGAACGGCCTTCATCGAAATCATCTTCTGCTTCAACGCTTCCAATCTTTGGAAATTTCTTACTATTATTGCTGTTCATGTTGTAGTAAGTGCTTAAACCTTCGTAAGAAATTAAACTTGCAGTGTCAAAAGTACTAGCAGCGCTCGGAGCATAAGATGAAGCAGCACGAGAATTCAAACCTTTTCTACCAGCAGCATGTCCCTCGTATTTATCACGGATCTTGGTTAATTGAACAGAACTTAATTGTAGGTTGTCCAATTGGCCTTCAACTAAACAACCTTTTTCTCTGAAATGAGTCAATAGGTGATTCCATAATCTGTTCTTACTTAAAGCTTTAGGGTTACCTAAAATAAATAAACCATATTTAGCACGAGTTAAAGCAACATTCAAACGTCTTGGGTCACTTAAGAAACCAATCGCTTGTTGTTCATTGGCACGAACACAAGATAAAATAATGTAATCTTTTTCTCTACCTTGGAAAGCGTCAACGGAAGCAACTTCAACGTCCATGTAAAGAGATTTATCAGCCAAAGTACTATTCATTTGCATGTATTGAACAACATAAGCTCTTTGACCTTCATATGGAGTAATAACACCAATTTGACTAGGTTGAATACCATCTTTGAATAATTTAGTAATGACACGTTCAGTGTTCATAGCTTCAACTCTATTCAAGTACGAAGTACCAGAACCAGAGATTTCTTCTCTACCATAAACAGCCCAGAACATCATTGGGGTTTCTCTAATTGGCCACGGGAACATTGAATCCCTTAGGCTTCTTTCTTCAGCAGTGACACCATTTTGTAAACTACCATCATAGAACATATTACTTGGGAATTCAGATAAGCAAGGATGCATACGATATTGAACTTCTAAACGAATTGGCATGTGACCTAAGAAAATTAATCTTTCGAAAAGAGATTGTCTTAAACCGGCATCACCGGCTTTTCTATTTAAAATAACAGGACCTAATTGTTGATGGTCACCGACTAAAATAACTTGTTTGGCACCTTTCACGATTGGAATCAAACATTCTGGTTCGGAAGCTTGTGTAATTTCATCAATTAAAACAGTTCTGAATTTCATGTTGGCTAATCTTTTATCACCGGCACCGACACAAGTACAACAGATAACATCACAATTCTTTAAGATTTGTTTTTCGGATCTTTTAACTGCACCAATATATTTTTTGGAATCTTCAAGGGATAGTTCACCTAATTCGCTTTTCAATTTGAATAGTTTCTTTAATTCACCTTTAGCTTTCTTTTTAACAATTTCATGCAATGATAAATGGACAATTGAAGTTTCGACATCTTCTCTACTTCTGGCAGTAAGTCTAACAACATTCAGACCCAAAGCTTCTAGTTTGGCAGCTAGATGGTCAACGGCAACATTGGAAGGAGCACAGACTAAAATTTTATCCTTGTTCATCTTAGTCAAATGATAACAAATGGTGGCAGAAGTAACGGTTTTACCTGTACCTGGAGGACCTTGGATCAAAGATAATGGTCTCTGTAAAACGCTTTTAACAGCATTAGCTTGAGAAACATTTAATTCGGCACCTGGGATAGAAAACATTTTTGGCAGTTTAACATCGAATTGAACTTCATTGACTTCTTTACCTAACAACTTCTCATAAATGTACGCCGAAACAGATTCCGGATCAATGGCGAATGTTTTCAACGCATCTTGCATTCTTTCATAAGCGGTACCTTTCCAAACAAACTCAGCGGTGAAACGATTGGATAAATGAGTTGGAGGTGGGTTCTTAGATTGGTTTAATTCTAAGGTGAATTCTTCTTGTAAAGCACCAGGTAATCTGATAATAAAACCATTTTGTTCCCATGGCTCGTCTAATTCTGGGCCATCGTATTTCAAAATCATTTCATCACCAACTGCCACTTTAATCTCACCAGATTCATAGGTGGAAAAGGAAAAAGAAGCTAAATGTCTGCTGTTTAAACCTAAGCTCCAATTAATACTGATATGTTCTAGTGCTTTAGATTCTTTTAATTGACGATCGTAATCGGCTTCTAATTGAACCAAAGGAGCAAACGAACGCTGATATTGGAACGCATCAGTGTACCTCCATAAAATCGGCAAGATCTCTTCTTCTTCTTGTAAATCAGCGTCATCTAAAGTAGCTTCTTTGTTTAATCGCCATTTAGCTTCCAATTTCGCCATTTGAACAGGAGAGATTGATTTAGCTTGTAGTTGATCTTCAGTAGTTGGTGTGGCTGCTACCCAAGGCAAGAACTGTCTGTCTTCTATTAATGATTGCCATTGTTCAGTATCCCAATTTATATCTTTCGATTGAGCACATGGCAGACGACAGAGGATAACAACGACGGATTCTTGCTTGGCTGAAACAAAACCCAAAACGAAAACGTTCTTGTTACCACAATGATAACATTCTAAAGTGGTATCACCTAAATCTGAATCAGGGTGTAATGAAACAACATTATGTTTCGCCATGACTAAATGGTTAACTATATGAGAACCACCGCCTGATGTTTTAGCATTACAGAACCACTTCTTACAAGTATCACACTTCACGACACAACTTGAATTGGCAATGCCACAGTACGAACATGCATGTTCAGGTAAGACCGGTTGAGACAGTTGTAAAGAATCTTCAGGTTGTTGGTGGTGTAAGTTTTGGAATCCGTTGAAATGGCTATCGGTGAATGATAATGAATCAGACATTATGGACTCTGGGTAAGCGGACGACCCGGCCTCTGAGTGTGGATAACCTGTACCAGTTTGCATATTTTCATAAAAGCCTGTTCTGTTCTGTATTAGCTAGTAGGTTGTATATAGTGAAAAAATTAATGAATTATTGAAATTTACTGGAAAGTGAACATGAATGATTTGCAAATAATTATTCTAAATGATAATAATAATGAGGGGAAGGGGGACTGGGTCTGGGTCCAAATAATACTGGACTATTGGTTTATCTCCGTATAATTGAAGATAGTTGATGTTATGGAAGAGGATTTTACAAAAAATGTAAAAAGGCGGCGCTACAAGGTTTAATTTGATCCGTACGTTTTCCATTTCGTTGAAAAAAGTTCCAGTTATTTCTGCGCCTCTTTTGTGCGCCCCACGGTAGATAAAATGTGGCCAATTGAAGTAAAATGCTGAAAGTCGACCGACCGGACATCGACGTCAATCAATGTGAACTTTGTGCACGAAAAATAAATAATATTTCTTGGCCAATGGAATATGCAGCCAATCTACTCATATACTACTACTACAAAAAAAAGATTCTAACAATCTTTATTGAAAGCAATGCAAAATTAAATTAAAATAGAGGTATATATATATACTTTTAAAAAGCCGAAAAGAAAAAAAATAAAAATAAAAAAAGAATAAAACCAAGTAAAAAACGATAAGATAAAAGCAAAAAATACCAGGACTGAAAAAACAAAAAGACAAAAATGCAAATAAATTAAAAATAAAAATAAAACCTTGAAAGAAGAAAAAGAATAGGAATAGTACAAGAAATGAAGAAGAACAAACACACAGAACCAAAACATAACAGCAAATTTTCAAATTATAAATAAGTAAAGGTGAGGAAAAACAAAAACTGGGAGATCAGCAAAATACAATAAGCCATAACAATACTGATAATAATAATAAACCCATAATATAAATATATCAAACATGATGGAACTCATAAAAAATTGAATAATCAAGTGATTGGAGATAAGTGAAAAGGCAACAAACATTAATTTATAGCGATTTCATTTATGCTCGTTCCACTAGGATTAACTTTGACATTGGAATTAACATCATTTGGAGCAAGAGAAGTATTACTCACTGATGATGCTGTGGTTAAGAAATTCTTTCTTAGTTCCCGTGATTTCGAATTAATGAAATCTCTAGCTGAACAAACACTGATCGAATGATCCAGTGTGCGTTGTTGTATAACACCATCCATTTCGTCTTCAAAGTATGAGTTGTTTGTTTGTAAACTCTTTATAGAAACCAGTTCGTCAGGGTTGCTTGCTGTTGTATTGTTTGTGCTACGTCTGCTTAATTGAGTCAACACTCTTGAGCTTAGTTGGGATTTTGGACGATACAGGACGATACCTTCATCGTCTGAATCGTTCACTGAAGCAGATAATTGTCTAGCAACTGGAGATTGAGCCATTTGGGAAGAAGAGGAAGCCACAATATAATTGTTATCATTGTTAGTTTCAGGTGGGACAAAGTCAGGGGATAGGAATTGGTCCACCAAGGGAGGCAATCTATCTTCACTTGAACCATGTCTTGAATTGTTTAATCTCATTTCAGGAGCAACTAACTTATCATCTTCTCTGGTGTCAGCAGGGTTTAAAGGCGACAGAACCATATTACGATTGTTTTGAGTTTTCGATAGTCTTTCGAAATTAACTAAATCAGAGTAAGAATAAAAGTTGATACTTTTTCTGCCTGATTTAGCATGGTCGTAAAAAAAAGAAGAATCAGTTGATTGTGATAATGGGGTTTCACATCCAGAACCAATACTAAAGATAGCCGCATTATCGTTATGAGAAGCACCACGAGATTCCTCTTGCAATTCTCTAGGAACATCCACTACCTGAGGTTGAGTTTGGGCTCTTCTCAAACCGGGAGGAGAAGACGACAGTAACAATGAACCTTGTGATCTCGAATTTGATTGACTTGATCTTCTGCTAAATTTGACATTATTTGAGGACGTTGACTGACGGAATAAGGTAGGTCTAGAGTGAGGATATTGCACGACATCAACACTTTCCAAGTCTTTATTCGTTATCAACTCAACGGTAGAGTCTAGTATAGGTGAGGTGTAGTTTTCTGTTAACAAATGTCCAGGATGTAGAGGAGCAGAAAGAGAGCCTGATCTATTTCTTGAAACTGAAGGATGCTTTTGAGAAGAACAATTTGATTGTCTGTGTATGGTATTGCTGTTGTATTGCGATTGAGAAGGTATTGAAAGAGAAGATTTGGATTTGGATTTCAGTTGCTTCAAACTAGGCAAACGATTGATTTGCGCGTTTGTATAGCAAACTGAGGTGGAAGAAGGGGCATCCAGAATTTGAACACTTCTTTCAAAAATCTGAGGAGGTGTATCATAAAGATGATGATGGCCAGAAAGATGAGTTAGTGTCTCTTGAGAGCTAGACTTGTTGACTTTAGGGGTAGCAGCAGCAGAAGGCCCAGAAGCAGGAGTAGCTGTAGCCAACACCTCAGTCGAATTATTAGCAGAAGTAGAGTGAGGTGAATCCAATGGATCCGGAGAAGCTGAACCTTGTCTCGATGTAGATGACTTCGAACGTTTACCGAATTTGAACAAAGAAAACATTCTACTTGGAGAAGCGGAGCTTTGGTTTTGTGAAGAGTTGGAATGAGTCGAATTTGTTGATGCTGATGTGTTGTTGTTTTCAGAAGATAGAGGCTGAGGATTGAGAGAAGAGGCCGCTTCAGAAGAAGGAGAAGAGCTCTTTTGTAGCTGATCAGAAGGAGTTGAAGCAGAGCTGTTTTTTCTCCATTTCATGGAGAGATTGGTCATTCTTGTTGTTGTTGGTACTGTTGGTGTTATCGTTGCTTTGAGGAAAGAGAATGGGGGAATTCGGACTTTGGTACTTAACTAACTGTCTTTTATAAAGGAAAGCGACTGGGATGGGTATTACGTAATGATTAGATACAAAGAGTATACAGTAGAAGTGTAGGAGAAAAGCAAGAGACCAAACCGGATCGAGAGAAGTGGGAAAAGAGAGGTATTTATGAAACAGAGACACAGATGATAGGTAGTGACCGGTGGCCTTTTTAGTAGCACTTGTGTTGCTGTGAGAGATGGCGCGGGGACCACATCACGCCTCTAGGCTGACCAAAGCAAAGCTTCTTTCTCTATTCTCTTAACCGTTTAGCTGTCTAATAATACTAAAGTTAAAGATAACTATGATATAAGATCTTTCACTTAAAAGAGCCTTTTGTGTGGAGTGACACAGTCATCTCAAGCTGATCCATGGTATCTATTTCATGGCATGCATTATAAACACAAAATTACCTTATCCATAACTTCCCCCTTTTCCGTATACAGATTTCATCCAACTAGGAAACTTTTCAGTATATTCCTTCCAAGATTTCCAACTGCATCATTCATACAACTGAAATGTTCCCTGTTAATGGTAGTCTTCATCCGAACCATCCTTATCGGCATCAACATCAACACACGTCTCCAAAGCTGGCTGGAAGCTCGCTGGATCTCTTAATTTCTCAACTCTAATCTCTTAATCTCTTGATCTCTTTATGGTTGGTCACACTTTTTTTGGTCTTTATCTGCATGTAAAACGTGCAATTACCCAATACTGCTCTCTTTACTCTGTTGTACATGTTGTGTTGTGTATGTTTTACATGACTTGGCCACCTATTACGTCTTGTAGACAGAGCTCTCTATCTGTTTCTTCATGCTATATTTACCTACTAATGATGTGCCACAGGACACACATAGACACACACACCGTACAAAACAGGGACATCATGGACCAATTTGATGAACGAACCTTGAACCTTAGATTGGATCTTGTGCCATGGATCAATTCCAGTGGAATAATTAATCCTTACTAAATCTTAACTTTGTTCCTTCATTTACCCATCCTGTGTACCCTTTGTCTGGATGGTTTCTACCGTTCTTACCTATCATCACCCCACAAAGTGTGCTAGCGGATTGGAATGCCATTGTTGCGACACGCCACTAAAAACTGTATCCAGGTTTTTCTACGTACATTAAAGAAGCGCGGCTTTGCGGCGGAAAGGGCGTGAGGCGGTAGGTGGTTTTCTAGAACATTTTCATTTGGTTCAGTTTGTATGTGTTACATATATCAATAAGTACGTATCTTCAAGTTAACTAGTACAGCCAACAGATTCGTAATGGGAGAATTTATTTATTCTATGACCAATTTATAGACATTGAATGAAATCTAAATATAGTCATCGCTGAGAAGTATGTAATGCGTACCTACAAGAGAAACATAAAGGAAGGCCTAAGTATACAACCATCGCCAGCTTTATGCAAAGCCCTCGAAATATGCTCAGCTGCCTCTGCTTCCCCTTCTGCTCTAATGACAGCTGCTTTAATTTCTTGTTTAGCTTTATCAACTGCAAATTTGGATTTTTCAGCTTCTTCTTGTGCAATTGGTTTTAGTTCGATAGCTCTAGTGAATTCTGGTCCAAATGCCATATGGGTAATTGAAACATCTTCTAATCTGATAATGAATTCATTGGCTTTTTTTGCTGACTCTTCCCTAATCTTATTTGAAACGGTTTCTCTCATGGTGATTAATTCAGCAGCATCAAATTTGGCAACGATGGCTTCTAGAATCTCATTACCAATAGAAGGTAAAGCTCTTTCATCATAATCGGTTCCTACTGTTTGATGAATTGTTGGTAATTTCATAACATCCGGTCCATGCAAAACTCTAAGAGTTAAGGTGATATTTTGTAAATCTTTGGATCCAGTAACTGTGCTGATTACTGTTGGTTTAGTTCTAACATAGAAAACAATTGGTCTTTGAAACCATGGAATAAAAAAGTGTAACCCTTCCCCTATAACTTCTTGTTTGATTCTGGCAAATCTATCACAGATTATGGCTCCTTCACCATCTGAATTACGAGAGGGGGAGGGGTTAGTATGATTTCAGGGTCTATTTTATTCTATTCCAATGTTCGACAATTTTCAAACATGCCTTAAACATCATGATGGGAAGACTGGATAGCAAAAGTAGCAATACCAGCTGGTAATGTAAATCTTAAAAATATATTGGTAACTCTGGACATGCTTCCTGAAGATTGGTTGTCAAGCTGAAAGTTTCCCACTCACACCACACACCTTTAGCTAATAAATTAGTTTATAAATTAACTTCGGTTTTGGGATGCATGGATGAGCCGCCAATACACCAAGAATTGTCAAGAATTCGACAACCTCATTTAAGCGAGTCGACAGGCATATTTAGTGGTGCACAGGTGTCCTGTTAACAAACGCGCGTAATCACACACCTTCTTCTTAAGCTATGCACAACTTATAATATGATCTTAAACATAAAACTCTAGTGCACCCCATATCTTTCCCTCCCCATAAAAACAAAAATGCCAGATAAAAGACAAGTGAAAAGACAGAAAATAGATTTATCGTCATTATCAGACATTGAAACATGCAAGCACATACTTCGAAGCTTACCTACTGAACTAGTCTTACTGATCTATAAAGAGATCTTAACCAGTTTTATCTTACCGGAAACATGGGTCCAGTTCATTGAAAAATCAGCAAATTGCAACGGGATCGATTCTATTTTGGCTATGTTGTTAACTGAAGGCACACTTTCGTTGAATAAGTACCATATCAAAATCGATAAGTTTAATTTGTGTTCGTACAATTCAGCTAATATTAACAGGTTGATCAGATTCATCATTAATAAAAAGATCATATTGAAACGATTAGACATCACGCATTGCTATATAAATGAATTTGGCGATAACTGGATTAAATCGTTTGTTAAATACAACGAGTTAAAAATCAATTCGAATCAGCTGAAAGAGCTTGAGGTTGTTATTGGAGGATACAAAAAAGTTAGTGAGATTGAAACAACGATGAATTTCGAAGAGAATGAATATTTCATCGGGTTGTTGAAAGAGGACAGGTTGCCGAATTTGAATAAAGTTACGATTACTGAACTGGAAAGACGATTTGATACGGAGTTGATTAAACATTTGATTGAGTTGGATTCCTTAAAGTCGATTAATATTCTTTATGGTAGGCCATTGATTCCGTTTCCTATAGATGATCTCGCTTTGATTAATAAATTATATTCCAAGAAAAATTTACTTGATAAAAAATTGCATCTTACATTAATAGAAGATTTTATGATCGAAGTGAGGAGTGCAGGAACAGCTTTGCTTCAGATGTTGTTTCCTACAAAGAATAGATACCACGATAACGAAAGACTGTTCTGTTCTTTAGTAACATCAATCGATTTCCCAATGATAAATTATGGTTTTCATGATGATGGTGGAACATATGATTGTTCACCTGGTGTGGATATGGCTTTGTTTGACGGGGTTGAAGAAATTACTGTTAAGTGTGGCTCTAGTAATATGTCAAGACGTTTACAGCCATTTGATTTGGGAAGAAGTACAAGTATAAGAACTTTAAAGGTGTTAAGTAAACAAACTTTCAGTCAAGCTGACTTGTCTAATCTGTTTGCTCGATTTGATTTTGGTCTTTCATCATCTACATCACTTCGAAATATAGTCATTATGGAGTTCAAACTCGATGAGCTTACATTGAATTCTATTCCAGTTTCAACCGAGTCCTTACATTTAAGAGGGGTGTTTGACGGTAAGTCATTCAAGCTACCAACCAATTTGAAGAGTCTACAGATTGGTGTTACTAAAGAAAGTAAACCATTTCCAGCTATTTCAAATCTACAAAGTCTTGATAACCTACAAATACTTGAGATCAATGGAGAACTATCCATTTCTTCAACTAGAACATTAATCAACTCGTTGCCCGATTCCATAACAAATTTGAAATTGTCAGTTAATGTTGCGGAAAACAAACTTAGTTTGAACAAGAATGATTTTAATTTAAATCATTTGAGGAATTTAGATACCTTGTCGTTGAACGGTGGCTTTATCAATTGGAATCTAGGATTCATTCCTGAACAAGTTACTAGGCTTTCGATCAGTGGACGAGAACCACATTGTTTTAGCATTGACTTCAGATTGTCGTTGGATAATTATGCTATCACTAAGCAACACCAAATACACAACAACAACAACAACACCCACAAAAACAGTTTAGGTGTGATCACAACCAGCCTTAAACCCGAAACCAACATTGATATGAGAAACTTCAATTTCGAAAGGGTCTCTACAATTGTTTTGAAAACGAGGGCAGATCCTGAGGTTGTGAAGCTACTGGATGTTCCTCTGAGCTTAAAAGAGTTTGATCTGGTGTTTGCGAACAAGATGCTTGTGGAGGTTCCCAAACTGACGGAGAGTCTCAGCCATTGTGGGTTGGGTAAGAAACAAGAGAGGGGGTTCAGGTTCCAAGAGCTACTTTACAGTAATGATAGTAAGTAAGTGTGCAAAGTGTGTAAAATTTGTATATGGGTGGACAGATCCAGACAAAGTCCAGGGAGAAAATAAATACACGTAAACCTAAACCGAACACGTCGAGTGGAATTAGTACGAAGTAGTGTTCGCTCGAAATCTGCGAGGCGATACGTCGAAATCAAAACAAAACAAAACGAACAAAAACAGCTAGCTCAAAATTTACCAGAAAAAGTCATATTCAATGGCACCCACCTCTTCATCCTGACTTTTACATCTTCATCTCATTGATCTCATCCATCAACGGTCTCCTCTCATATTCTAGCCATGTCACACACTTCTAAGGTCATAGACGGTCTTCATTCCCAAATAGACTCGTTGAGCAAAGAGTTGAATGAGACAAAGGCCATTTTAACAGAGACAAAACAGAAATACACTATTTTAAAGCACAGAAATGAAACTTTAGTTGAGCAAACTTCCAACAGTAAGCACCAGGCTGAGGTGTCAGAAGCTATGTTGAAACGTAAAGAGCGTCGTGTACAGGATTTAGAAACCCAAATCACTGATGCTTTATCTTCAAATGATGCAATGCAGTTTGAATCTGAAAATTTGAAATCAAGAATGAAAAAATTACAAGAGAAAGAGACCATCATGATTTCTGAAAATGAGCGTCTGAAAGTTGGTTATGATACGTTAGTTATGGCCCAGAAAGAATATAAAATTCAAGTTTCTGAACAGATTGCTAATTTGAAAACTGAAATCTCTAAATTTATCGCTGATAGACAAGAGCAGTTAACTGAGAACATCTCGTTGATTAAAAAGCAAGAGCCTGAAATTATGACCCAATATAAAACCGTTGTTAAAACTTCCCAAAGATTGGAAACTATGTACTCGCAGAGACAAAAGGCCATCAGTGACGCTTTGGTTACTTTGGCTTCTGCTACAAAAGAACATGGTTCACAGACTAGTGTGGTTTTAAGTGAATGTGAAGATGTTTTAAAACAGTTGAACAGAAATGAATCTTTGCTATCGAAGTTGAAACAGAAAATTGAAAGAAGACAGCATCCTGAGAATTTTGCAAATGAAGATAAAAATCATCAAGATGAAGAGGGTCAAGATGAAAATCAAAATCCAACCACTGCTGCTAACGTTAAGAATGGTGAGTTCGCAGGCCAGAATATTTCTACAAATGAAGTTTCCACAACTACTAACTCCACCCCTATTACTACTCACTTTAGGATTCCTTCAGATGAAACCCAACACAAGAGACACTCAAGTAATGAAAACCAACATAAGAGAAACTCTAGTAGTGCAAAAACTTCCTCTCCAGAGATTCCATTGAGTCAGATTGGAGATACCATTATAATGGAAAATCAAGAAGATAATTTCCATAATAATAATAACAACAACAACAATAATAATAGTAATTATAAAAGAAGAAGTGGTCAGCATTCTAGAAGTTCTTCAAAAAGATTTTCGTTCCTCCCAACTCCTCCTTCTTCAAATAACAGTTCAATCGATCAAATTGAGCCAAGTGATTACCCTTATGAACATTTTGATAATACAACGATTATTCAACAATTAGACATTTCTAAAGCTAGAAGAACCTTCTCTTCTGAATCTCAATTAAATAACAATAACAATAAAGGTGATTTATTATCAAGAAATGGTTCTGTTAGAAACAATTCCAATGGCAACAACAATAATAACAGGGGCCTTCAAAGAAATAATTCAACTAGAGGTAGGAATAACAATAATAACCATAGAAGACAGAATTCAAAGAGAAATTCTTGGATAGGATCTGATTTTGTTGATAATGGCTATAATATTAATGGTTATAATAATATAAATGGCTATAATAATATGAATGGTTATAATAACAATACTGTCTATACTAATGATGGTACTAGTGATTTGAACGATTTCATTCCTCAACATAGAAAAAATGATAGCAGACAAAATGGCGGTAGAAACAGAGGTAGAGGTGGTAGAAATAATAACAAAAGCAGAAGACAATCCAGAATATTCACACCCGAAGAAGAAACCTTCCCAAGAGACTATTGAACTTTTTAATGTTTTGTTAATTTGTGATGACTTACTGTTTTTTTAATCAATTCTGTTTTTGTTTTCTCAGTTTTATTTGATGAGTTCTTTTATTTTATTTTATTTTACTTTATTTTATTCCTTTCGTACTTTTCTCCAGTTGCTTCTCCTCCTCTCTAATTTGAATTTTCTTTTTTTTGAAACTCATTTTAACATCGTTTTATCCTTTTTTACTTTTTTCAACATTTTTTAGTCTTTTTTTACTTTTTTAATATCCATGATTCCCTTGTTTACTAGTTTCTACATTCACTTTGATACCAAAAAATGTGTATAGACCCTTTCTTATATTTATATGTGTGGTTGTTTTTTTAATTATTTCATTAATGCATTTGGATTTCTAATACTATTATTACTATATTTTACTTTATTACATTAATTAATCATTCCCTCCCTATAAAAACTTTTTTTGTTATAAAAAATCAATACCATTATCAAGTAGTATAATCTATATTTTTTTTATACAAGGTAGGTCATAAAAATTGGAAAAAAAAGTAAACGTTACAAAGAATTTAATTAGAACAAAAACAGAGGAATAATTTAGATTTAAATCGATCAGCAAGCTTAGAATAAACCTTCAATTTCACCATCACCGTTAACTTCAACATTCATGAAACCACACTTGGTAGCTAAACCTGGGATAGTTTGGATTTCAGCAGCTAAAGCGTACAAGTAACCGGCACCAATAGAAGCCTTGATATCTCTAATTGGGAAAACAAATCCAGTTGGGACACCCTTCAATTTAGCATCATGAGACAAAGAGTATTGTGTCTTAGCGATACAGATTGGTAAGTTACTGAAACCTTGGGCAGTGTATTCCTTAATTTTTTCTTGGGCTTTAGGTAAGAATTCCACAGATCCGGCACCATACATTTTCTTTGCGATTGCTTCGATTTTTTCTTCAATAGATGAGCCTTGAGTTGGGTACAAGTAGTCGAATTTTTGGGTTGAGGTTTGTTGGGATGGATATTCTTTGTTGGCACATTTGATGACACCAGTGGCTAAGTCTTTGGCACCTTGTCCACCTTCTTCCCAGTGGTTAGAAACAATGGCGTCAGTGGCACCTGCTGCTAAAGCTGCTTTCTTGATGACTTCATGTTCTTTGTCTGTGTCATTTGACATTTTGTTAATGGCGACGATAACATCAACACCGTATTGTCTTGCGTTTTCAATGTGTTTTTGTAGGTTAGCACAACCTTTTTCTAACATTTCAACGTTTTCAGTGGTGTATTCTAATGGTAATGGTGCACCAGCTTTAACATCAGCACCACCACCGTGAACTTTCAAAGCTCTGACAGTGGCAACGATAATGATAACGTCTGGAGACAAACCTGAGGATCTACATTTAATATTCAAGAATCTTTCACCACCCATAGTGAAATCGAAACCAGCTTCGGTAATAACGTAACCGGTTTGTTCTTTTTCTTCTTCTGGAGATAAACCTGGTTCAGTACCAGCCAATTTCAAAGCCATTTTATCAGCCAAGACGGAAGAAGCACCGATGGAAATGTTAGCAAATGGACCAGCATGGACAAAGACAGGGGTGCCTTCTAAAGTTTGCATCAAGTTTGGTTTGATTGCATCCTTCATGATGGCGGTTAAAGCACCGGCACAACCTAAATCTTCACAAGTGATTGGCTCACCAGCTTTGGAGGAAGCGACAACCATTTGACCTAATCTTTCTCTCATGTCTTTTAAGGAAGAGGATAAGGCTAAGATAGCCATAACTTCAGAAGCAACAGTGATATCAAAACCTGTCTCTCTGAATAAACCTTTTTCAGTTGGGGCTTGGTTAATAGTGACACCTCTTAGAGATCTGTCGTTCAAATCTAAAACTCTTTTCCAAGTGATAGTTTTTGGATCAACGTCCAATCTAACGAATTTTGAAACTTCTTCTTCAGTCCATTCCTTTGGATCTTTGGAATCTAAGCCTAATTTCTTAATTCTTGGGAGTAAACCAATTGGAATGTTTCTAGAGCCATCTTTTTGTTCAGGACAAAGTCTTTTCCATAGAGCTTTATCAGATTGAGTTGATTCATGGAAGATTCTGGTGTCCAAAGCGGCAGCTAATAAGTTATTAGCCATACCAACAGCATGGATATCACCAGTGATGTGCATATTAAATTCATCCATTGGAATAACTTGAGAAAATCCACCACCAGCAGCACCACCTTTAACACCGAAAGTTGGACCCATTGAAGGTTGTCTGACGTTAGCAAAAGCCTTCTTACCAAAAGTAGCACCAATGGCTTGGGCTAATCCAACAGTGGTGGTTGACTTACCCTCACCTAATGGAGTTGGAGTGATACCAGTGACTAAGATGTACTTACCATTGTTTTTGTTGTGTAATCTGTCAATAACGTCTAGCTTGACTTTACCTTTGTAAGCACCATATTGTTCAAGTTCATCAGCTTGGATACCGGACTCTTGAGCAACTTGGGTAATGTGTTTTGGGGTTTGGTTTCTGGAGATTTCGTAATCTGAAGGAACTGGTTTGATTAAATTTAACTTTAAACGTTTGAAGTCGGACATGGTTTGTTTAAGTGACATCGTGGAAAGAAGAATGACTGGAAATAGATTATGGAATTGATTGTAAGTTGGAAATTCTATAGTTTTTTTATCGATCGAGAGAAGTCGGCGATCTGGAGAAGTCAAAAAAATTTTCAACTTTTTTGAGCAGTGACTTCGGTGGGATGACAGGAGGGTGGTGTGTAACACTCAGTAGTCGTATCAGAACCGTGGATAGGAGAAGAAGAAGAAGAAGAAGAAGAAGAAGAAAAAGAGAGAGTGGAAACCATGAAAATAGGAAAAAAAAAAAGAAGGATGCAGGAGTATTTATAACAAATGAAGGAACTGAACTGGTTGGAGTCACTCTCTCTGGTTGGTTCCGTTTTAGGCGCCCCATCCTATCTTATCCCATTGATCCCTTATCAATTGTTGGATTGCAGGAGATTTGTGTAATTGCAAGCCATGTGGCCTATGTGTAGTTATATTGGTTTGCATATGTCACTCGTACAGCTCGTGTGATTTGGTATTATAGGATAAAGGATAAAGGATCGAGGTGTTGAAGATCAGAATCGACCCATCATATCGGCGATCGACGCCTATAAATATAATAGGGAACTCTGTTGGTTGAAAAGATGAAAAGATGGAAAAACACTGGAGGCTTGTGAAAAATCAGACACTACCACTGCAAGGCGACTATATGAGGTCACAAATAGTTCAAGAACAACTCCCCAGTAGCGGGTTGAACACAAGGACAATTGAATCAATCTCTGGCTTGTCAGCTGGGTTTACTTCAACACTGGTTGCTCATCCGCTTGATTTCTTCAAACTAAGACTACAACTAGATACTCAGTCAAAATCACAACTAGATGCTTTCAGGAAAATACGAAATGATTTAGTGAAGGACTCGTTGTCTACAAACAACAGAATATCATACACCAAGCTATTACAAAGTGTTTATAGAGGAGTGGGACCCAATTTAGTAGGATCCACTACAGCTTGGGGACTTTACTTCATGTTTTATAGAGAATACAAAAATGTACTAATCAGCTACAAACAGCAAGACTTTGCAATACCAGAGCCAGGTAGAAATAAAAACAAGGACAAGTCTTTGAATGGGATAGATTACCTGGGTTGTGGGTTTTTAGCAGGATGGACCACCTCTTTGCTGACGAATCCGATATGGGTGATCAAAACCAGAATGATCTCTACTTCCAGACACAGTCCCGGTGCTTATAGTTCAATTGTGGATGGAATTAGGCAGATATACCTGAAGGAAGGATTTAAAGGGTATTACAAAGGACTATCACCAGCGTTGATCAGTGTTTCCCAGGGAGCCATCCAGTTATCTATCTACGACTCAATCAAGAAGCATCTGATGGGAGACGACAGAGAAGTCAGCACTGTTGAATACTTGTATGCCAGTGGAGTGTCCAAGATGCTGTCGACTCTGATGCTGTACCCGTTACAGGTGGTCAGGACCAGGCTGCAAAACAGTACCACTGGTCAGGTGGGTCTGTTGAAGTTGGCTCGGACGATGCTCCGGGAAGAGCAGCTAGCAGGCTTCTACAAGGGTGTGGTAGCCCAGTTACTAAGAGTTGTGCCGGCCACCTGTATCACATTCGTGGTTTATGAGAGCGTGAAGAAGGCTCTTTCATAGTAGCTAGTAGTTGTATATAGTTGTATATAGTTAGTTATGTGAAAGAAACAGTAAATAAAGATAAAGCGCTCTCCTGAAAAGTTCAACTCGAGCGGTTCATTTATTCAAGTCTCACTTATTCGTCAAAAGACAGAACAACACCACAACTCCTTAACTGCCATTACTAGCCCCACCACAGCACACATCATGAGAATCTTGCTCAGAACAAAGGGAGAGAGAACCCTAGCATTGGAGTCGGACACCCATGTCTTGCTCTTTAGATACATCACCACCATCGGTAAGTGTGCCATCGAGCTGGTCACCAAGAATAACTTCAACTCCAACCACTACAGATCCCTCTCCAGACACAAGCCCCTCGGATTTCTAGGTTTGATCAATATGAACAAACACATCTTCTTATGTGTCATTACCAGCAAATTTGACATTGCTAGTCCCAGGGAAGGCGAAATTATCCATAGAATCAGAGATGTGGAATTTCACTGCTTGACCTCAGATTCTTGGGATTTTGTCGAACTATCCATGAATGGCTTTCCGGTTGATATGGACGTTGACACCCAGCCAGGCGCCTACTCCCCTCGTTTTGAACAGCATCCTTGTTTTGAATTAAGAAAATTATTGGTCGATGGCTCCTTTTTCTATTCAACGGATTTCGATTTAACAAGTACTTTACAAGGTAGAGGTGCCGATCCTAGTGCTCATAAATTATCAATGGAGAGATTTCATACTGATTACATGTGGAATGCATTCATGATGGAAGAAATCATCAAATTTAGAAACAACTTGGAAGATGATCCTAAATTAATATTAGATAACAATAAATTCTTGACGACTGTCATAAGAGGATATGCTGAAACTTTGAAAATAAATTTACGTGGAACCAATGCAAGAATCACCATCATTTCAAAACAATCTTGGAAAAGAGCAGGTACTAGATTCAATGTTAGGGGTGTCGATGATGATGGTAATGTTGCCAATTTCGTCGAAACAGAACTTATTTACAATGATGCTAATCATTTGTTCTCTTTTGTTGAAATTAGAGGTTCTATTCCCGTGTTTTGGGAACAAGATACTGCTTTAATATCTCCTAAAGTTCAAATCACAAGAAGTTTTGATGCCACACAACCAGTTTTTGATAAACATTTTGAAAATTTAAATGGGAAATATGGTCCTGTTCATATCGTTAATTTATTATCAAAGACTAAAGCTTCGGAAATCGAATTGAGTACTAAGTATAAACAACATTTTACAAAACTAGAAAATATTAAACCTGATTCTGTGTTTTTCACAGATTTTGATTTCCACCAAGAAACTTCAAAAACTTATGCTCATGCTGCTAAAGTTTTAGGCGATCTGCAACCTTCGTTGAACAGTTTTGGTTACTTCTGTTACGATAAAAAGTTAAACGAAACAATCATGGAACAGCAAGGTGTCTTTAGAACAAATTGTTTGGATTGTCTTGATAGAACCAATGTCGTTCAACAAGTTATCTCATTAGCTGCTTTTGAGGAATTCTTGACAAATCTTAATAAAGTTGACAATAAATTTGACGTTGAAAATAAGCATCGTATCTTATGGGCAAATCATGGAGATCAAATCTCTCAAATTTATACTGGTACAAATGCTTTGAAGTCAAGTTTTTCGAGAAGTGGTAAAATGGGTTTCGCTGGTGCTCTTTCAGATGCAACTAAATCTTTATCAAGAATTTATGTTAATAATTTTGTTGATAAAGGAAAACAACAAGTCACCGATACCTTATTGGGCAAAAGTACTGAACAAGAACAAGTTTTAATTTTTGACCCAGTTACTGAGTACATTAATGAAAATATCCATAAATATGACTCCAAATTTACAAAACATGAAGATATCTCCATTTTTGTGGGGACTTATAATTTGGCTGGCTCTTCAACTTGTTCTGAAGATCTTTCAGATTGGCTTTCTCCTAATGATACCATTGATGTTCCACCTGCTGACATTTTGATGATTGGTTTCCAAGAAGTTATTGAATTGACAGCTACAAACATTTTGAAAAATGATGCATCTCCTTCGAAATATTGGCAAACTATTATTCAAAAACATTTGGATCATATATGTCCTGGAAGTAAATATGTGCTATTAAGAGCTGAACATATGTCTTCGGTTTTACTTTTATTTTATGCTAAAACAAACGTAGTTTCAAAAATCGCTCAGGTTGAAGGTAAATCTAAAAAAACCGGGTTAGGTGGCATGACAGCAAACAAAGGTTCTGTTGCAATTAGATTCAATTATGGCTCTTCCTCATTTTGTTTTTTCAATTCTCATCTAGCTGCTGGTACTATTAACATTGACGAAAGATACAATGATTTTGTCACCAGTTGGAATGGTATAAGGTTTTCAGGTAACAAGCTAATAAAACATCACGATAATATTGTTTGGTTGGGTGATTTGAACTACAGAATTTCCAAACCAAATGAAGAAGTTAGAGCTTTGATTGAAAGGGGTCAAATGAATGCACTTTTAGAATTTGATCAACTATCATATGAATTAAAAAGACGTCATGGAATGAAAGGCTTTAAAGAGTTACCAATTACATTCAAACCAACCTATAAATTCGATAAAGGTACTAATGTTTATGATACGAGTGAAAAACAGAGAGTTCCTTCATGGACCGATAGAATTGTTTATAGAGGAAAGGAAATCTCGCAGACTATTTATAGTATTGCTACTCGTATTACGTTTTCTGATCATAAACCCGTTTATGGTATTTTCACTGCTAATGTTAGAATAGAGAATTCAGATATCAAGAGGAAGGTTTTAGAACTTCTGCATCAACAATACAAAACAACTGCTGTGAAATCAGAAGGTAAGCTGATTGAATTGAATGATTTAGATTCAGTTAGTATCGATAGTGACTCAAGAAAATCCTATTCACCTTCATCCTCGTCAACTACTTCAATGCTAATAGATCTAGATGATGAGAATGAAATCACACCAAAATTACCTCGTCGTACAACTACCAGATCTATACCACCAGCTTATAACCAAGATGAAATCAAATCAATGCTTGTTCCTGCTCTTTCTCATAGTTTCCATACCAATTTGACAATAGGAGGGAAGGTGCCTGCAGCTCCACCGGCAAGACGTCAAACTGCTATTCCTTCAAGCAAAGTCAGTAGAGTAATGTCTCCTGATGTTACTTTGTCTGTCATGCAACCGACTAGATCAAGAACAGGTTCGCCAATAGCAACACAACCAATTAGAACACCTCCCCCAACTGCTAAAACTTCAACTCCTGTTAAATCAACATCTTCTAGCTCTAATTCAACACCAACTGCTAATTCGGTTGCTCCACCACCTCCGCCTCCTAGAAGGGCAACTACTATTGCTGCTCCATCAACGGCGAACACACAGGCAAGCACACCACAGAAATCAGAGACCCATAAAAAGGTTGCTCCTATAGTTCCGGTGAAACCGAAAGCTTTGGATAATGTTGTGACTGGATCTACTAATGCTGCTAATGCTGGTTCCTCCGAAATCAAAGCTCCTGTTGAGAAACCAATAAATTCTTGGGCTGTTATGACACCAACTAAAAAGTTATAGATATTAAATATAATATTTTTTCATTATGTGTAATTTAATCTATTTTTTTTTTATTGTGATGTGTTTTCTGTCTTTCTGTAGGGTTCAGGCTCCAGAGTACTGGCTGTAGCTTATGAGCCAAGCTATTTGTATTATATTCTTCAAAAAAAAAAAAGTAAAAGAATCTCTTCATAAAGACAAAATACCAAACACAGAGTGTTAACTAAAATACAAACTAATAAAAAAACACAAAAAAAAAAGAATTCTCTCCAATGATCAGATTCATTCAAAGTCAGAGTAATCATCGTCTTCATCGCTACGATCATCATTATCAATAGCTTCTTCGGAATCATCAGAATCCAAAGTGTACTTTTGAACTGGAGCGGCTTTTCTAGCAGAACGTGGAGCTCTCTTAACCGGCACAACAATGTCGTCATCATCTTCACCACCCATCGAAACATCAGATTCTAAATCCAAGCCTAGATCATCGGAGTCGGAGTCAACAACCACAGACTTCTTCTTACGAGGAGCAACTTTTGATTTAGATTTTGGTTTAGTCTTAGTTTTAGAAATAGTTGGGGGTGGGGTAGCTTTCTTTGTAACTGTCTTCTTGAAAATTGATGATGCTGGTTTGACTTCATCTTCATCACTGTCATCACTCAAGGTGACTGGATTAGAAAAAGCTGACATTGCCTCACTAAATTTAGAGGCTGAACCTGATTTTTTACCAAAGACGGAAGATTTAGAACCAAAAATACTCTTGAATTCGCTTTCTTTCTTTTCTTCTTTAATTGCGGGAGTTGATTCTTTAGAGGAAACTAAAGTGCTTTGCTTTAGTTTCTTAGCACCAATAGCAGCAGATTGCTTCTTGGAATTAGTTGAAGTACCTTCTTCTTTAATTTCAGTAATCTTCTTGGAAGCAGCAGTAGTTTTGGCTTTTTTCGCTTCAGCACCAGTTTTAGAACCAGCTTTACCTCTTCTCTTACGTTTCTTATTACCATTAGCATTTGGAATTAAAGTTTGACGATTTTCTTCATCTTCCTTCAAGAATTCATCCCAAGAAACCAAAAATTCATCCAAATCGATATTCCAAAGATCTTTAGCACTCTTGCTTAACAATACATTTAATTCAGACTCTTTCTCATCTTTTTGTTTTAATAATTTCTGATATCTTTCAAGTGTTAAGGACCAAATTTGCATACCTAACAAATAATCATAGTTGGAAAGTGGGTTTATTGTGGCAGTATTAATAACTGCGGCTGAAGTGTTAGCGGCCAATTCTTGTAATTCTTCTTCATCACCAGAATCAATTTCTGGTTTTATATTGATGACCCTAACTGCCACATTATTTTTATCAAAGCCTGGGAAGCCTAACTTTTGTAACTCTTCAATAATAACAGCTCTCTTTTTATTGCTAACAACAATTTCATTATCGATGATCATTTTAACAAAACGTGCTTGGTATGATAATTTTTCTAATTGATTTGAGAGGTATTCAACTTGATAGTCTTTTCTACGTTGATAGTAATCTAATCTAACATGATAGTATTCTTCAATAATATCGTTGACATTATTATATTTCTTAATTCTACCATGTGTATCAAATGCAACCATATTGCTTGTACTGATTGAACTAACCAGTTTAAATCTTTCTTTTAAACCAATTCTTCTAGTTTTAGCCATCTCCTCTTGAGTTAAAGTAATAACGAATCTAATACCAACACTATGTTGTTCTTCCATATCTTTAATCCAAGGCTTGACTTTTTCAGTACCAGCTAAACCTTGAAGTAAAAATTCTTTCATTTGAATGGTCCACATTCTAGCTGGTAGTTCAGTAATTTCAAGAACATTATCTTCAACTTCTTCAATATTACCTTCAACCCTGAACCTATCTTGACTAATTCTGGTAACTGTACCTTCCCAACCTTTAAACCATGGGATCATATCTTCCATTTCTTCACCATTCATTAATAATCTAATGTTTTTAACAATATCAATTGGGTTATGAGGAGGTACATTACTACTCCAACCAGAACCAATACCATCAGCACCATTAACTAAAATCATTGGGATCACAGGCAAATACCATTCAGGCTCAACAGTTTGTTCGTCATCTTTAACATAGGTGTATAATGGATTATCAAGAGGATTGAAAACTTTTTTGGTGATTGGCATAAATTCAGTAAAGATATATCTTGCAGCAGAAGCATCTTTACCACCAGAAGCTCTAGAACCAAAACCACCATTTGGTCTCAAAACATTTAAATTATTAGCACCGACAAAATCTTGAGCTAAAGAGATAATAGACATCATCAATGATTGTTCCCCATGGTGATAACCAGTATTTTCTGAAATATAACCAGCTAATTGGGAAACTTTCACTTCATTCACTAAATTACGCTTGAAGCAACCAAACAAAATCTTTCTTTGGGAAGGTTTGAACCCATCCAGAACACAAGGAAGAGATCTAATGTTATCTGCCATGGAGAATAAAATTAATTCTTTATTAATAAAATCAGAAATTGGAATTTGTTGAAGTGCTGGATCTAAGAAAGTACCAGGAACAAAACCTCTTAACCATTCCTTACGATCATCTGCTCTCTTCTTTGAAAAAGCTAAATCAATCAATGGCTTATCTATTTCTTGTAAAGCATGGAATTGCTTTAAATGTCTGTCTAATTGAGAGAAATATTCTCTAATTTCAGGACCAACAGAAGTACCCAAACCCTTATAATACTTCTGTTTATATGAACATTCTTTACCAGGACCATCTCTCCAAGCCTCATATTCTGGCATATTGTAAAATGCAATAACTTGACCCTTGTTTCTACCATTCAAAATTGTAACTTTAACGATTGGTGTGATAAATTCAATCAAGAATTCCGGAACTTCTAGTAAACCAGGGAAAGAGGATTCTAAGAAATTAATAATCAAACCCTTAATGTGGGAACCATCATGATCTTGATCGGTCATGATCATCAAGTGACCGTATCTCAAAGACTTAATATTGTTTGAATCATATTTTTTTTTATGTTGTAAACCCATAATCTGTTTAATGGCTTGAATTTCACCGTTTTTCATTATTTGATCAGCACTAGCTTCTCTCACGTTTAACACTTTACCTCTAAGAGGGAAACAACCATAATAATCTCTACCTATAACAGCTAAACCGCCGACAGCAAAAGTAAGGGCGGAATCACCTTCTGTTAAAATTAAAGTACATTTATGGCCCTCTTTAGTACCAGCTTTATTGGCATCTTCTAATTTTGGATAACCAGTTATTCTACTCTTTCTACTACCATCAGTCTTCTTCAACGCTTTATCGGCATTAGCGGCAGCAATGTCCATAACACTATCCAAAATACCAGAGTTTAAGATCTTTCTAACAAATGGATCAGGCAACTCCAGCTTCTTACCACCAAATTGAGAAGCTCTGGTAGTTAATTGTTCTTTAGTTTGAGAAGTGAAAGCTGGATTTTCAATTAAACAATTGATGAACAAAAACATATTGTTCTTGATTTGGAAGGGTTTAATCAAAGCTTTTTTATTCTTCTTCTTTATTTGTTCTAAAATTTTGTTAATTAATAAAGAAGAGACATTTTCCACGTGGGTACCACCAGTAGTTGTAGCAATTGAGTTAACAAATGAAACTTGGTTAAAGCTACCATCAGAAACAGAGAATGCTATTTCCCATCTAGCATCAATCTGCTGATACACAATGGTTGGTAATTTTTCAGGAGGTGGGCCAGGATGAATGCCTTCAGAGTTTTCCTCCAGTTTCACATCAAAATCAGTTTTATCAGCTTCTAAAGCCTTCACGTATAATTCAACATATTGCTTAAAATTAGAAATCTTTAAAGGTTTACCATTCAAAATAACTCTAATACCTCTAACAGAACCACACATATCATAAACTCTTCTTTTTAAAACACCTACAATATCATCATCTAACATTTCCATACCAAATTTTTTCAGATCAGGTTTGAAAATGATTTCAGTATATTCTTCCTGTTTCTTCATATTAGTGATCTTAGCTTTTCCAGTAATACTCATGTTGTTTTTCCAAGTTTGTGAATAAACTTTTTGATTAATTTTATCCGCAGTTTTAACGGTGAATTCAGTAGAGAAGATATTACATAGTTTGGCACCATAACCATTTCTACCACCAGTAACTTTCTTTTGATTATCATCATAATTGGAGGAAGTTAATAAATTACCAAAAATCAATTCTGGAATATACATGTTTTCTTTAGTGTGAATTTCAACTGGAATACCTTTACCGTCGTTCTTAACAGAAATCGTATTATTTTCAACATCGATTTTGACTTCAATTTTCTTCATGGTTGGGTCCCTGACCTTGTTATCAGCAGCATTAACCAAGATTTCATCGAATATCTTGAATAAACCTGGAACTATGTTAACTTTCTTCTTTTCCATAGTTTGACTTTCTTCATGGATGATCCATTGTTCAGATTCAAACTTTTCAACAGAGCCAATATAAGTATCAGGTCTTTTCAAAATATGTTCTAATTGGGAAAGCTTTTGATATTGATCTGAAGCTGAGAGTTTCTTTGTGGTCTTTGAAGAACCAGACTTGTTCGAAGAGGTGTTTGTTGAGTTTGCCAAAGGTTGCTTCTTTTTTGATTTTGGGGAAGCCTTGACGGGGGAACTCTCTAGGTTAAAATCCAAGTCATCATCAAAGTCACTCATCTGAAATTCTGGATACGTGATGAAGTGTCTATGAGGGAGAAAGGGAAAAATTTCAAACCAACAACTACTAAATCAAATCAAAAACAAATCAAAATGAAAACGCGTTTCAAAAATAAATCGACGCGCCGCAAAAGCAAAAATCGACGCATCCGAAGTTAAGTCCGAGACTTTGAGCTTGATCCATCTCAGCGGTATTAAGATCAAATGGGTTTTCCAAATCTTGAAAACAAAACGTTTTTGTGAACAACTGATACCAGTATCCGATAATGCCTTCTTTTTTTTTGGCCTCTTCAATTAACCCATGCTCAAACGCTATTTCAGCACTGCAAAACCAACACCTATCAAGATGACTGCAAACCCAAGAGCCAACTACAGAAGAGGTGGTAGACCATCTCCATACAACAAAGAAAAACCTCTTTCAACTGAAACTGAATATAAACCAGAAACCTTTCAGATTGAATCTGTCCCTTATTCAGTTGATAGTAGAGATGCTATTGATAAACTAACCCACATCGCTCTTTCTGAAGAGCAACAACAATTGAAGGCTAAAATCCTGAAATTCACCAGAGAATCTCTAAACAATTACAAATCTGGCGATAAGTCCAGTCTTTTTGTCATTCAAGGTGATGCTGGTACTGGTAAGTCTGTTATTTTAAACGCTTTATTCAATGATATACAAAAGATTTCAAAAAGAGGAAACAAATCTGATGTTCTACATGGCAGAGATAACTATTTGGTTGTGAATCATCCTGAAATGTTGAAACTATACCATAGAATAGCCAGATCATTTGACTACTTGGCTAAGAGAGATTTGGAAAGACCCACTTCGTTGGTGAATAGATTGAATAAAGAAAAGAAAACGTGTGACGTAGTCATTGTTGATGAAGCACATTTACTAGCAACAGCTAAGAATGGATTCAAGAGATTCTATGGAGATAATCATCTTGAGGAATTAATGAAGTTGGGTAAAGTTTTGATCATAGTGTACGATGATAAGCAATCTTTGAGAATGGATCAATATTGGTCAAGTGATGGCAAGAATGGTAGTTCATTAGATGATTTCCTAAAGGAAGCTAAATTATACGAGATTTACTATTTGAAACAGCAGTTTAGAGTCACTGCTTGTCAGGATGTTCAAGATTGGATTCTCCAATTATCCACTACTAAGAGGATTTTGCCTCATCCAACTGAAGACTTCAAAAAGTTGCAAGCTGGTGACAAAGATGCTTTTGATTTTAAGGTTTGGGATAATTGTCAGAAAATGTATGAAGCATTACAAGAAAAAGATAGAGAGTATGGACAATGTCGTATGTTATCTACTTATGATTTTCCGTATCGTATCGGTAATAAAGATTGGTTTGTGACATGTGAAAATTTCCGCCTACGTTGGGATAGATTTGCTCCAACTAATCCTAAACCATGGAGTGAAAGGGAAGATACAATTGAAGAAGTTGGCTCTGTTTATACTGTTCAAGGATTTGATTTAAATTATGCTGCTGTTATTTTAGGTAGATCTGTTGGCTATGATAAAGCAACCGACTCTATCAAGTTACTTCCTGAATATTATGATGATCGTGCTGGTTTCACTAAAAGACAGAATATTACTTCAGCTGAACAAGTTAAAGAAAAAATTATTTTGAATTCTATTAATGTTTTGTTAACTAGAGGTGTTAGGGGTTTATACGTGTATGCCTGGAATAAAGAATTAAGAGAAAGGCTTTCTGAGTTAGCTAGAGAAGCTGGTGCTCCTACCTCATAAGAAGTTGGCTCTTTGGACTTTCTTAATCTTTTTATTACATGCCCAGTATACGTCGATCTTAAATTATTCTTTTTTTAATTTAGAAGTTTTCTGTATAGTACTTGTATATTGGACTCGAAGCGTCTCGATATTTCGGAATCTCCAGTAAACAGCAAAGTTTAAATCCACTCACACAGTACTTACAGAAATTAGAGTGGATGATGTCAATATTTCCTATATGATGCATAAATGACAGCTGATTCCTCTTATATCTTCTCTTCTGATGATTCCCTGGCTGTTCTCTTTGAAGAAGATAACACTAGTTCAAATCTTAAGAACCATTTTTCACATTTACCATGAATCCACAACAAAGAAGTAAACTGATCTATACAGTCGCTGTTGGTCTTGTTGGTTTCTACATCTACGATGTTAAAGTTAAGCATGGTAAAATAGCTGATAAGGTGGGCTTGTACAACTGGAATTCTGCTAGTGTTGACGACAAACCTATTCAGAAACAACCAGACTATACTTTTTCAGCTAGTCTTTCCGATGAGACTCGTCAATATTTGAAAACGTCAAAGACCAAAGTTGAAGATGATGTGAATAATGCAAAGGGTAAAGTTGAGGCTGCCTTTGATGCAGCTAAACAACGCTCTCAAGATTCATACCAAAAAGCAGCCTATAATTTGAAACAAGCTCAAGAAAAAGTTAGAGATGCTAACCAGCATGCTAAGGATTCTGTGTCTTCGTGGGGTGAAACTAAGAATACTGAAATTCAACAAGAATTGAATGATGCTGAATATGCGTATAACAAAGCTAGAACTGATTTACAAAAATATGAGACAGCTAGATATGATGAATTTGTTACTAATATGCACAATAAAAATGAAGCTTTGAAAGTTTCTTCTCATAATCTCTGGGCTAATACTAAGGAAGGTGCACAAAATAGATACAATGCTGCTGTTTATAACTTAAACTCTTTAAAAGATGCTGCTAAAGGTAAGGGTAAAGCAATTTCATCAGACTTTGATCGTAAGATCAAAGATGCTCAAGCTAAAGTTGACTCCACCAACCAAGATTTAAAAAGATATGGTAATAAAGCCATTTCCGACGCTGAGGCTTCTTACGATAGATTTGTCCACAAGAGTAAAGGTGATGCCGAAGGAGTTTACAACCAGACTGTTCTTGAATTAAAACAAGCTCAAAAGGATTATGATGAAGTCTCTGGCGCTTTCATGAACTGGGACAAATCTGCAAAGGAAAATGCTTCCAAGAGATTAAATCAATCTAAAATTGATTTTGAACAGGCTAAAGATGATTTATCTAACTTTGGTGATAGTGCATTGAATGACGCTAAAACCAACTACAATGATTTTGTTACACGTGCTAGAGAATCTTCTGAAGACGCCTACAATCAAGCTGTTCACAAATTAAAGAGTATGGAAAGTGATGCTAACACTTGGAGCAAAGATACTAAGGCTAATGCTGATCTGTCTGTTGCAAATGCTAAAGCAGATGTTGAAGTTGCCAAAGAAAACTTGAAGAAATACGGTGATAATGCAGTTAAGATTGCTGAATCAAACTATGATCAATATATTACCAAATCGAAGGAAACTGCTGAAAATTCATACAATCAGGCTGTTTACGACTTTCATGAAGCTCGAAAGAAAGCTCAAGAAACTAAGTCAACTTGGGTATCTGACATTGGTGCTCGTAAATCTCAAGCTCAAAGAGATTTGGAAGAAGCTCAAGACAATATGAATGCTAAGAAGGATGAATTGAAACAATATGGCGAGTCTGCTATAACCGATGCTGAGTCTAAGTATGCAAGTTTTGCTAAACAAGCCCAACAGTCCATTGCAACTTCTAAGGAGAACGTTAAGAAATGGAATACTGAAAAACGAAATGAATTGGGTGAAAAATTCAAGGAAGCTGGTGAGCATCTTCAAAGAAAATAACTAGTCCTGTATACTATGTTTCCATTTATATCTAACTCTTAACCCCTTAAACATTTTAATTGACCTTCTCTCACAGTTTTATTTTTCCTAATTTTGATTTTGTGATACCATTGGTGAGTATAATAGGCCGATACAGCAATTGAAGTTTTAAATCCCGTACAGTTATGTATATGTACACCAATTCCAGTTCCCAAGGAGGATCTTCAGATTCCAGCGAATTTTTAATTCATGAGACAGGGACAGAACAAGTTGGTTGGTTACGTCAGTATCTTCAACAATTTCCGGGATGAGACTCTTGATCCTAGTCATGAACATGAACACTTGTTGACATCAGTAACCTTGCTGTCTTAAATCTTTGTATTAAGCACAGATGCTGTTGTTGAGACTGGAGGGGGTTGATTGCTATTAAACTTGAGCCGCATGAATGCGGCATGTGGGAAAGTGTGGAGCATACTGCCAATCCAGACTTTGGGTGATCAAACTAGAAACTAGAGTGAATCTACGGCAACTAGAGCAAGGCTAATAACTATAAATGCACTTCAATTCCCAGTGTGGTTGATTGTTCCTACTGGAGCAGTGGATTATATTAAAGATTTCATTGCAATTTGAACACTAAAGATGAATCCTAAACAAAGAACTCAACTCATTTACACAATTGCTGCCAGTGTTGCTGGTTTATACATTTATGATGTTCAAGCCAATCATGGTAAGAATGCTGATAAGTTAGGTTTATACAATTGGAATCCTGCCACTGTCGAGCCATTCCAACAAGCTGCTGCCTCGGTTTCTTCGAAACTTGATCAATCAGGTTGGGCTTCTGATAAAGTGTCTAGTGGTATCAATGCAGTTCAAGATTCAGGTAAACAAGGTTATGACTCTGCTAAAGAGAAAATTCAAAATTCTTATGATTCTCTTAAGCAGCAGTCGGAAGAGTCTTACAATCAAGCTGTTTTCAATTTGAAAGAAGCTCAAAAGAATATTGAAGAAAGTAGTAAGAATGCTAAGGATGCTGCTTCTGAATGGAATCAATCTCAACGCGAAAAGGCTCAATCGGATTTAAAAAATGCCGAAGAAGCTTATTATAAAGCTACTTCTGAGATGAAGGCTTATGGTGCAAATGCTGTTGCAGATGCTGAATCAAAGTACAACGATTTTGTTTCTCGTATTCAAAACAAACATAACCAATTTAAATCTTCTGTTGCTGATTTTGTTGCCAATACTAAGGAAGATGCTCAAAAGCAATATAATGGTGCTGTTTATAATTTGAAGTCTTTACAAGAACAAGCTTTAAAAAAGAAAAATGTTGTTTCATCAGATATTGATCAGAAGATTAAGGATGCTCAAAATAAAGTTGATTCGACTAAACAAAATTTGAAGAAATACGGTAATAAAGCCATCTCAGAAGCAGAATCTTCTTACTATAGCTTTGTTCACAAGGGTAAAGCTCAAGCTGAAGAGGCTTACAACCAGGCTATTTTTGATTTACAGCAAGCGCAAAAGGATTACGATGAAAAAGCTGGTGCTTTCTTATCTTGGGGTAAGTCTAAAAATGATGAAGCTGCTAAAAAATTGAACCAAGCCAATGCGAATTTTGAAAATGCCAAAATTGATTTGTCTAACTATGGCGAAGATGCATTCAACGAAGCTAAGTCTAAATATTATGATTATGTTGAACAAACCAGAAAATCTTCCGAAGATGCTTACAACAAAGCTGCGTACAACTGGAAAGCTGCTCAAAGTAAAGTCAAGACTTGGGATCAAGCTAATCAAGCCAAAGCTGACGAATCAATTAAAGAAGTTAAAGCCCAACTTGATTTAGCTACTGAGAACTTGAAGAAATTTGGTAGTGACGCCGTTAAATCTGCCGATTCAAAATATGATGCTTTTGTTGTTAAGTCAAGAGATTCCGCTGAAAACTCATATAATAAAGCAGTTTATGAATTCAGAGAAGCTGAAAAGAAAGCTAATGATGCAAAAGCTGGCTGGTTCTCATGGTTAAGCTCCAGTAAGTCCAATTCCCAAAAGAAATTGCAAGAAGCTCAAGATGAGCTAATTAAGAAGAAAGAATTTTTACAATCCTATGGCGATTCCGCTCTGGCTGATGCTCAAGCTAAGTATGACAATTATATTAAACAATCGAAATCATCTGCTGAAGATACCTATAATTCTGCTAAATTCAATTTGGAATCTGCTCAGAAAAAATTTGATGAAACTAAAGGTAGCATATTCAGTTGGGGCAAGTCTAAGAACCAAGAAGCTAAATACAAATTAGATGAAGCCAAGGGGAATTTTGAAAAATCCAAATTTGATCTAGATCAATGGGGTAAAGATGCGCTTGAAGAAGCTCAAAAGAACTACAAGGATTATGTTAAGAATCTTCAATCAAATGCAGATAAAGCTTATGATGATGCTTTGAAGAAATGGACAGATGCTCAAAGAGAAGCTAAAAAATATGGTGATTCTGTTAATGCTCAAGTACAACAATCTTTGGATCAAGCTCAAGATTCTTTGGATGAAGCTAAATCTAATTTACAATCATTTGGTGCTGAAGCTTATAAAAAAGCTGAAGATGAGTATAATGCTGCTGTTTCTAGTTTTTCTCAAGGTGTTGATTCTGTTAAATCTAGCCTTAAAGATCAATATAACAAAGGTGCCGATAATGTTAATCAAGCAAAAGATCAAGTCTCAGCCTGGGGTAGTAATGCTAAGAATGATGTTGGTGAAAAATTAAAGCAAGCTGGTGAATATATTGAAAGAAAGTAAGGGTGCTTAGTATTACTATTTTGAGTTCTGTTTTTATATTTATGTTTCTTGTTTTAGTTTAGTTTATACGGTTAGTTCTGTCTTTGTATTTTTTAAGTTATCTCTCTTTTGATAAATTTTACCTGAATGATATATGATTACTTTGTACGCTGTGCTATTATATATCGACATTATTTCACTCGCAAAGGTACCAAATATTTCTAGTAAAGTTTCGTAATTAAAAGAAAAAAGATGTATGTTTGAAAAAGTAATACAAATCTGTATAGTAATATATAAGATCCATTGGTTCTTCTTTATATGGATATGGTCTTGCGGCAGAGTAGTAACCAAGCAGTCTCGATCGAAGAGGAAGGATACTGATTGTTCAATGAGGAGATAAGCTATTTGTTATTGAAGGAGCCTCTCTATAGCAACAAAGATTATCTTTCTTGTGTGTAGACAGGTCTTAGTTTGTAAGGCTTATAAGTAATATATTGTAAAGTCTATGTGAATCCATGTTTCTTTAGAAAGAGCAAGTACCAACTATACAAAGTAGATAAACTGCCTGCTAGGAGAGATACTTCAATCTATGCTGATCTGTATAGCTTTACCCCTATATATTTACATTTCACTAAATCCAACTGTCAAGAGACTTGAAAGGATGCGAGCCAAATGGTCAAGAAGAATTCAAAAAAAGAGATTGATTATTGAAATCAAAACGATGAAGAAGTTGTTTGGAGGTAAAATATTAGCATAAGATTAGCCATTGTTATCTTATAAAAATTACTAAAGAATACAATACTATTTTATTTATTAATAAACTTAATATTATTCTTTAAATATATGTATTTTGCACTCTCTTTCACAGTCGCTTTACTCATGCTCATTCTCAAACTCAAAATACAACCCATAATGTAACTTGCATCCGGGATTAAACTCACTTTTACATTCCCCACACACATACTCACAGTCCAAGTACTCATTGAACGTCATCTCTGTGCCGCAGCAACCACACAGTACCACTTTAGTCTGTCTGATCTCACTTTCATCATTATCACCATTCACAAAATACTTCTTGACCTTGTCGTTTGCAGAGCATTCACCGGCATTATGGCACTCATAGCATGGCCAGTACTTTTCACAACATGCAAATTTCAAAGCGATTATATCTTTTTTACCGTGCCAATGGATACATCTAGTTTGGGTATCGTTGGGGTATAAGCAACCGAACACTGTTGTGCCATGGCCATATTTGTTGAGGATCAAAACGGACACAACCGGCGTAGGATTTGATGTCGTGCTTGTCTGTTCCATATTTGGTCTTTCAAGCTCTCTGAATTCAAAGAGTGAGTGATTGGAGATTGATTTTTGTGTGAAATTTCATCATGCAGATTTAGAATTGACACATTTCAATCGACGCGCCTACCCTGCGTCTATAGACTCTACCTGTGGTTGCAAGCAAGGATCAACTTGATCAGAATCCGGGGTAAGTCTAGTATTGCACTATTGATTCCTTCGCCACCTATAAAAACCATCTGTGATCCTCTCAATATCCTTGCTTCTCAATGTACTCAGACTTTCCTTTCCTACATTACACCCCTCTCAAGCCCAATTTGTTTTTGAATTTGAACAATGAACCCAAAGACTAGAAACCAATTGATTGCGGGAGCCCTTGCTGGTGCCTTAGGCCTTTACGTTTGTGATGTTCAATTAAATCACGGTAGAAACGCTGAAAAGTTAGATATGTACAACTGGAACCCAGAGCCCGAAGTTGATTTTTCTTACTATGAAGTCTCTGATGATGATCACGCTATTCATGCTTCCGGCTCATTCTGGTTAACTCAACAAGAAGACAATTCTGTTTACCAAAAGATTTCTGATGGTTTTGAAAATTTCAAAGCCAAGATTAATTCTAATTTAGATACCGCTAGATCTAATGTTCAAACTAAGAACAGAGCGATTGGTGATCGTTTTCACCAAAGTGTTGCTAACTCTAAGGAAGCTGCCCAAGAAAAGTATAGTGCTGCTGTTTTCCATCTAAGAGCCTTGCAGGAGCAAGCTAAATCTAGACATACTGCTACTTCTTCTGATATCCAGAAAAAGATTAAAGACGCTCAAAACAACCTTGATGCTTCTAAGAGGAACTTAAAGAAATATGGTGAACAAGCTGTTGAGGATGCTGATGCTCATTACTATGATTTGGTTAATAAAGCCAAAGAGCACGCAGAATTTGCCTATAACAAGGCTGAATTTGATTTAAAGAACGCCCAAAGTGATTATGAAAGCGTCGTCGAAAATGTTAATTCTTGGGGTAAATCTAAGCAAACTGAAGCTGAAAAGAGATTAAAATTAGCTAAAGCTAATGTTGAAACTTCCAAGAGTAACCTAGCTAATTTTGGAAAAGATTCCGTTAAAGATGCTCAATCTAAATATAATGAATATGTTGAAAAGGTTAAACAATATTACGAAGAACTCTACAATGAGGCTATCTTTAATTGGAAAGTCAGTCAAGCTAAGATGGAGCTATGGGGCAAAGACGTTAATCAAAAAGTTAATAAAGACTTGGAAATAGCTAAGCTTAGAGTCGAATTAGCCAAAGCTAGATTGACTAACTTAGGTGAGAATACTGTTAGGTCTGCTGAATCTAAGTATAAGCAATTTGTTTCTAATTCTAAACAACAAGCTGAAGATTCCTATAATCAAGCGGTTTACAATTTCAAAGAAGCTCAAAAGAGATCTGATGCCACTAAAGCTAGCTGGTTATCTGAATTGGGTATTTACAAAGCCAAATCTGAAAGGGAATTACATGCCGCTCAAGATAATATGAATGTTAAGGAACAGGAATTAAAGCACTATGGTGACTCTGCCATTGTTGATGCTCAATCCAACTACGACAAATTTATTAAACAATCCAAGAAATCAGCTGAAGATCATTACATGAGAGCCCGTTTCAGTCTTGAACAAGCTCAGCAAAAAGTTGACGATGCAAAAACTGGAGCTAGTAACTGGCGTAAGTCAAAAAATGAAGAAATTCAAGCTAATTTGGAAAATGCTAAGTTGAACTTTGAAGAATCACAGAGAAACTTAGAACAATGGGGCGAAGATTCTATGAATAAAGCTATTTCAGATTATGACGAATTTTTAGTTCAACTTAAATCTAGTAATAACAACCCTATAGCTAAAATGAGGACCTGGGGTGAAGCAACTGAAGAAAAGATGAGAAAGGCTGGTGGTCATGCTCACCACAAACATTAATCGCTCTAGCCTCTTCATTACTTTATTCCTTTCTAGTTTCTACTTTCTAGTTTTTATGTATCTTGTTTTTATATAGTTTATGCTTTTACTTTTATACTTTTAATATAATTGAAGATTACTTAGTTTTACCAGATTACTCGGAACGAATCAAGCATTGAAAAAATATTAATAACAAAAACGCAAACGTAATCAAATAAAATCAAATTACCTTATACAAAAACAGATTACATATCATCAAGATAGTAAAAATGCATTAGCACCATCTTTCATAGCCTGCACAAGTCTTCCTCTCATAACTTCTTTTGAAGAATAATCAGGAAGTTTCAAATAATTAGCACATGTCATAACACTAGGTAAATAGTCGTCTGATTTTAAACCATCTTCAGCATGCTTCAAGACGACGGTTAAATCAGGCTGCAAAGATTTGAAACCACCAATAGGCAATTTTGGAGAACCAGTTAAAAATTGTAGGAATAAACGTCTCTCTTGTTTATCAAATTCGGTCATAATTTCCAAAAGTCTTTGAATACTAGGAGATTCTGCAGAATAACCATGATCAGCATGAATAGCATTCAGTAACGTTTCGAAAGACCAATCTTCCTCTTCATTACCCAAAAGTCTAACCATTTCAGACGATGAAAAAATAGTCATGGACAAATATGGTAACACTTTACTGAAACCATCAACAAATGCTTTTAATTGTGGTCTGACACCGGATCCAATAGTGAAATCAATGATAGTATCGATATATTCTTCAACATTTTGATGTGTAATTTCAATATTTTCTCCATTTGTTTTAATTCTAACTTCTTCATAACCAGGTAACACAAAATTCAAAGAAAGATCAGATAACTTACAACCATCGACCACAGTATTCTCTCTTTCACTTAAATTTAATCCATTATATTTTTCCACATATCTATTAAGATGAAGTAAAGAATGTGCCAGTTCTGGATCAACTAATTTCAATCTTTCTATTAAAGCAACACGGCGATCAAGAGGTGGTGCATTTAATTGTATCTCTCTAGATAATTGAAAAAACAATGAATTGAAATTAAAATCAATAATTCTGGAATCCATCAGTGATCTAGCAACAAATTTACCTAAAACAGAGAAACCATGCAATATCTTTTCATAATGTGGGATCACTGGGATAAGTGGTCTTGGAAATAAACCATATTTATTTTCTACATATGGATCTTTATCCTCACAATTTTCAAATTTAATTTTGGAACTATCGAATTTCTTGTTATCTCTCCACATATGGACTCTTGACTTACTAAATTCTTTGGAAACATTAGCATAAAATTCCAAGGTTGGACCTAAACCTGTGCCTGCTTCATCAAAGTACTCAATTTCTAATAAACCAGGCGATGCTCCATAACTATCCATGACTTTTATTGCACTTTGTAATAATCTTTTTCTTGAAATCCTTAGCTTATGTCTAACAGGTCTACCAAGATGTGGTGAGCTACTATTTTCCGAGGATTGATTATTTTCTTGGTTAGCTTGATTGGATCGTGACTGCCATAAATCAATCAATCTTGAATAGCCAAATGAAGTAGACTTTAAAAAAAACACCCTCGTATCAACTGGAAATAAGAAAGGGAACATTCTTGTTATTGTGACACACCAATCAGGCAGAGTTCCACTTGCAACAATTAAAGGCTCTTCTAACTGACGATTCAGTTTTGCTGTAATTTTATAATTTAAAAATAATGCATCAGAAGCACCTGGACTAACAGTGGATAAATTAATGTCATGTAAAGTTTTAAGAAGTTGCAAAATATTAACAGTTCCAAGGTCACCTAAAGAATCTAAATCATCAACGTTAGTTTCAGATCTATATAAGTCATCTTCAGATGTTGGTGCTTTACCTTTGACTTTTTTAAAATTAACAATATGAGGACCATCAGACCAGACTTTACGAGCGCTAACCGATTGTTTGTTGTGCTTTGCCAATAATGATCTATAAACTGCACCATAAATAGTTGTATCTTGAGGAACGACTTCACCTTCAATGGAGAATTCCAGATAAAAGTTAGAGTCACTATCACCTTGTTCGCCACCAGAAGGGCCAGAAAAAGCTCTAACAAGACCTCTAACACCTTCAATTCTAGCTTTGAGGAACCCATTGATTGATTTGAAAGTAGCAATTGCATGGGCCATTAACATCAGTTGTCTGTTGGATTCTACAATGCTTTCGTCTTCTGAAACTAGTTTAATTCTAAGTTGCTTAGCCATTGAGGATGCTCTAGATTGTGTGGATGAAGAGTAATTACTAAGCTCAGAACTTAAAATTTCAAATGATTCAAATCTATCTAATGCTTCTTCAAGTTTCTTAACAAGTAAAGTAAGTGGTAACAAATCACCTGTGCCAAATGGATTCAAGGTAGAACAGAATATAGACTGAAATGCAAACCAACAGTCAGAACCTTCACCAGATGTTTCTTTATTTAAAATGGCTAGTAATGAGTCTAGTATACCAGAAGAGACCAATTCAAAACTTGAAATTGTATCTTGATCAGATTCAGCAAAACCTAGAGCAGTAACTAATTTTTTCCAGACGACGACCCATTGATCTTTCGAATAATTAACAATGCCACTATTTTCAAGTAATACAGTCACTTCATCGAGGGCTTTCAAATGTTTGGATTTAGCGGTAGCGCTTGAGGCTTTCAGAGTACTATAATCATCACTAATCTTTGAACAAAGCTCAGACAGTTGAGATAAAATTGTGCGTAAACTGATAAAAATAGCACCATCACTATCCATAGCATAATCAGCAATTAATTGAGAATTTTCAGAACTTTCACTATCGGAGGCATCTAATTCATCATCATTATCATCAACATCGTCATCGTCATCGTCATCGTCATCGTCATCGTCATCGTCATCGTCATCCTCATCCTCATCATCATTGCTGTCTTCTTCGTTTCCATCATCATTTTCATCATCGACATCTTCTTCCTCCATTGAATCCTCATCTCTCTCATCAAAATCTTCCTTTTCAATGTTTTCTTCAGTTTCAGGCAAAATTTCACCTAGCCTTTTCAAAAATGTTTGTGTATGAGAAAGAAGTCCTTCTCTCTCAAAATCAGTTAAAAACAATTCAGGTGATTGTGAAATTAATGAGTGTGTAAGTAATAGAGCACCATAAACTAAAACACAGGGCCTGATATCTTCAACTGAAGTTGAATGTGTATCTATACCTGTTAAAATACGTTTGCCTTGGGTGATGACAGAAGCTAGCAAAGAAGTAATATTAGAAGCATAAACAATAGAAGCTAGCAGTTCCTTTGATAATGAACGAACAACCCTTAAAGTGCAAATTAAAGACAATCTTCTCACTTGATAATCGACAGTGGATGAATAAGTGTTCAATAAAAGAGGGAACGTTTCTCTAACAAAGTTTTCAAAAGCAGACTTATTTTCTTCAGAGGAGCAATAAAGTTCAATTCTAGTTTTGTTCATATCACGTCTAGCTTGGCTATTCTTGAAACCTTGAAAGTTACCAATATCTTCTAACTTTTCAGTTGAACCTTCAAAATTACCAAAAGGTAATAAAGAGGCAATAAATGTTACGAAAGAAATAATTAAATTTTTGGGAGCAGTCATTAAAGCATCGATAGAAACAATTTGATTATCACTGTCTTTAGAAACCTCCTCATTATATTCACCAGCCGAAGAAACTTTATCAATATCCGTCTTCCCATAAGCAGCTAAAGAAGCAATAATAACTCTCCCGATATCACAATTCTTGATTAATTTTAATGATAGAGTAGGAGAAGTCATGGAAACAGAAGTCAGAGATTTTAATAATTTAATACACGTACCAAAGGACATAACACTATTACCACGCTTGCCTTTTCCAAGAGATGTTGGTAACAAAACACTCAGTCTCTTTAATAAGTTCTCATTCAGTAGATCTTCCAGGATAGCAGAGTCAGTTTCAAAACTCTTCACTATTTCAGAAATTGCAATCCAGGCATTCTCGGCACATGCTTTATCATTTGATTCAATAGCAACTCTTTCAATAGTTGGAAATACCTCTTTCAAATCACCAATTCTACTTTTGGGTATAGTTTCACAGGAATTAGCAACAATAGACAACGCTTTTCTCTGGGCATGAATAGTGAAAAAGTCTAAATACATAATACAAGATGGAAGGCAGCCCTTTTGCATAATATCAGGACCACACGTTCTGGAAATCATCTCTAATGATTGTAAAGCTTGCTCGGCTAAATCTATGTAACTAATTTCTAGTAATTTTGCTTGTAAAGCCTCGATAGCACCGGAGGCTACAACATCACCAACTGAATCAGAATAAGCTTCCATTAGATTGTAAAGGCAACGACAAGCAACTAATTGTAATTCTAAATCTTCTTGGTAAAATGGATTATTCATGATTGCAACTAAAGCTTTAGAAAGTTTGAAAGAGGATAAGCTACGTTCAGCAACAATGCCAGTCATCATTAATAATCTTTCAGCTAATTCGTTTAATGTTTCGAGGATAAGATAAGGATCTTGTTCAGTTTCTAGATTCTCAATTAATTTTGGAATTCTTGATTGTGCACCCAATAACTCACCAAATCCCGCACCAGGAAATAAACTACTCAGAGCACTTCTAAAATTACCTAGTTCAGTTCTTTCATCCTCGCTATTATCATCGTCTTCATCGTCATCTTCATGATCTTCACTCTCTTCGCCGTCTTTAGATTTGTGCTTTTCATCATCACCTTTGGTATCATTTTCTTCTCGTTCTCCATTATGGTTACTTCCTGCTTCTGAGCTTCGAGTAGCTAAAACCTGCAGAGTTTCATGCCATGTACTTTCAGTGGAGTTATTGGCTCTGGAATTGTTGGTTGTACGACCACCCATTAACATGGTTCCAATCAAGTGAGCAGCATTTTCATAATCAAAGCTTTCATCATCAGTGCCACGACTACCATCATCATCGTCAGCATCATCGTCCATTTGCATATTGTTTTCAGAGACAACTCGTTGCTGAATTTGAGCTTCGCTTTCTTCATTATTGGTTTTATTTTGTATAGCTTCCTCCCCAAGGTGGCGACGGCTATGATTTTCTGAATATCTTCTGTACATTCCAGACAGTCTTCCTAAAGCAGCTTCCTCATTATCTTCATCGGAATCATTATTGTCATGCGATGGCTTGATGTGATTTGTTAAACTTGAATTTGTTTGAACACTGTCTTCGATAGCAGAGTCTGGATCAGCCATTTCTATATCTGAATCTTCATTTAAATGTAGCTGAGAAACTCCTTTCTTTTCATCTGTAGTTTCGTGTTTGTTAGTTATAGACTTTCTGCGAGCCATTATGAGTCTATATTGTTTTCAATTGTAAGGGATTTAGGTATAAACAGGGATCTATAATAATGTGTAGTTGTAACAAGTAAGGCACAAGAGTGTTCTGAGTATTAAGTTAAACTTGAGGATTGAAAACAGAAAAAAGCAACTTGGAGTCAACAGGAACTGTAGGAAATGACTATTTATATTATAACCTTGAGTCGCAGGAAATGCAGCACGGGGTCAAAAGGTGTTCAAGCTCTAGAAGGGCAAATCAAAAGAATTGGAACCAGCCAAAGGTGTTGAAGCTCAGCAAGTAAAGTGCGCCATCTTGCGCCACCTTGCGCCTTTCTCGGAAATTTTTATCTTTATCTTTTTTTTTTTTTTTTTTTGTGAAAATTTCTTTCCTTTAAGTGGGTTTCGTGCCTTTTCTCTAAAGTTGGTAGAAACACTATAGAACGATGCCTAGATCAAAGAGATCCAAGTTGGTTACATTGGCCCAAACTGACAAGAAGGGAAGACAAAACAAAGAAAGAATATTCGATGAAATCAGAGAATCTCTAGATCAGTTCAGATACACATGGGTTTTAGGCTTAACAGACGTTAGAACACCAGTGCTTCAAGATATCAGACGAGCCTGGACCGGCTCTAAATTAATTATGGGTAAAAGAAAGGTGTTGGAAAAGGCTCTTGGTCAAACCCCTCAAGAAGAGTACAAGGATAACTTACACGAGTTAACGGAATACACTGAGGGTGTTGTTGGTTTACTTTTCACTGATGAAACACCTGAAACTGTTTCCGATTATTTTCAGGCTTATGTTAAGTCTGATTATTCTAGAACTAAGTCTAAGTCACCAATTACCTTTGTTATACCTGAAGGCATCATTTATTCAAGAGGTGGCCAAATCCCAACTGAAGAGGATGTCCCAATGTCTCACTCAATGGAACCAACTTTAAGAAATAAGTTCCAGTTACCAACTAAGATTGTTCATGGTAAAATCACATTAGAAGAAGAATACAAAGTTGTTGAAGAAGGTGATGTTTTAGATGTTCGTCAAGCTTTGATATTAAAGACTTTCGGTATTGCCTGTTCTGATTTCAAAGTTAATATAATAGCTTATCACGACGGTGAATCCAGTGAAGTTAAGAAGTTTAACCAAGAAGAATAGATAATTCATACGTACTATCTAACCGTTTTTGTAACTAATCTTTATCCTTCTATTTTACTGTATCACTTTTTTCTTTCATCCAGATCTATTTATAAAGTCGTCGTTTAATGTACACTTCTGCGTTTAATAGAGTATTGTGGCTCACTCTTACGAAACAATATTCAAGTAAATCAAGTCAAAGGACTCGAGTAGTTTACTAGAGATTATCTCATCTCACAACTGGATTACCTAAGCGCTGACATAAACTCCCTCACTCAGTATGATTGTATCGTAAACTTCACCTGACTCAAAACTGCAGAAAGAAAAGCACTAAGTTTGAACTTGGTTTGAACTCACATCTCCACTCACTTGCGTTTGCTATTCACCACTGCTGTCACCGCTTCACGAAATGTCTGGGAGCATAAGCAGAGCTAACGGTTGGAAAAATGGTCTTGAAGAACAATATATTTCTGTCAATCCATCTGGAAATACAATCTCTGTATACGAAACAGTTTCGAACAATCCGCCAAAGTCAGATACAGATTATGACGAGAACCCAAATAACACCATTCGTAAAGTTACTGAAAAGAATGTGTTTCAACAAATCGAATGTATCCAATCCTCTACTAAGAAAGGTTGTGTGGCTGTTGGATTTAGATCTGGCATTGTGAAAATTTTTGATAATATATTTGAAAAGCAAGCTAGGGAAACCAAACCACTTCTGTTTCCAAGAACTTGTACTTCTTTATCATTTAGTGAAGAAAACTATCTAGCAACTTCATATGATAGAGCAAGGCAGGATCACTCTATCAAAATATATGACCTAGCTCGCCTTGGCCCTGAACCGGTGCCAGTTACTTCATTTGCACCTAATGAAGCTATATCATCTATTGAATTTGATCCTTATACCTCAAATGTGCTGCTATCTGGCTCATCTAAATTATTACGTGAATATGATGTAAGAGTAGGCAATCAGCCAAATTTTCAAATTTCGACAAAATGTACAATGAATCTTTCAATCAATTTGTTCAACGAGAATATATTTTCTTCGAATAGTCAAGATGGAGTTATAGCAGTATGGGATAGAAGAAAAGTGGCGGCACAGTTAAATTTTGAGTCAGGGCGAAAGTCTGCCTTTTCTTCTGTAAATTCAGTTGCTGTTCTAAGGAGATCTGAAATCATTTTACATAATGCTGAAAGCATAAAATTTGATAAATTACCTAATTATCGTAAGTCTAACAGTTCACCTTTCCGCTTTTCACCATATATGAAAAATGAATTTGGTATCTTATTACGAGAATCCAAAGGTGCTGACGGAGTTTCAATCAGTATGAGAAGATATAAATTTGATTTCGTACCTGCTTTCCCATCGTTGTCTAAACAATCTCAGTCTGCCTTCAATCAAGCTAAATCAGAAAATCCAAGTTCAACGCTATTTATTGGAAATTCACCATCCGACCGAATGTTTGTTTCGACGGTTCGTACAGTTATTCCCGAACATGACCGAGTTATTTCTTTTGATTATGCACCTAATATCAATGGCTCAAAAAGTATTGACTTTGTCTGTATGAGACAATCTGGTAATGTCTTTAGAATGGCAGTTCCCGAAACTCAAAATGCACTTGATATGAATTCCTATAACAGTTTAACCTTCGCTGGAACTTTAGGTATATGTACTAAATTTTCCGATGAGATTACTGATGGTCAACTTAAGAATGATGGTGATAAGGAATTAAAAAAGAATTACACTACTTTTAGAGCGTTACTTCTTGGAGATGACGATACTTCATTAAATGGTGGCGAGAGTACGGAAATTGACGAATATGAAAGTGGTTCAGAATTATACGATGCCGACCATTTTAGCCCTGATGCTTTGTTAAACAACGATATTTGTGCAATCATGAGAAGAAGGGCACTTTTAGGATATAATATGGATTCAAGAAAAAATATGGAAATTTTGGAGATGAGTGAAACTGAGACATCACTGAATCAACTTAAAAATGCTTGGAAATGGATAGATATTTCATATCCTTTAGTTTCATCCGGTAAGATGACAGCTGAAGGTTATGATTTTGGTTACTTAGGTGTTTCAGGTATTTGGAATATGACTAGTGCTATGGATAATCAGCTTGGTAGATATAGGATACCTATTCTTGCAGGTAAGATAGACTTAATTAAAGCAGCTAAAACAATATTAAAGAGAAGAACAAATGAAATTAAATATTTAGCGACCAATGTTATTGGGTTTAAAGGTGAAAGCAAAAAGGAAGTTCAAAGAAGACTTGCAATGTATGCTATTGGGTGGGATTTTGGACCTAATGAATTAGAAAATAAGTTTCAAGAGCTTATTGCCAGTCATAATTGCGCAAGAGCAGCTGGTTGGGCGCTTTTTCATAATGACATTCCTAGAGCATCTAAAATTTTGTCTGAATCCAATGTTAAGAGTTTTAAGATCATGTCTGCAGCTATGTCAGCTTATTCAGCCTACTTGGGCACCCAACAAAATAATCCATGGAAAGAGCAATGCCGTAAATTAGCATTAGACCTAGCAGATCCATATTTAAGAGCCATATTTGGGTATATTGCAGATGGAAACTGGTGGGATGTATTAGGTGAAACAGCTTTACCATTAAGAGAAAGATTAGGTGTTGCGCTAAGATTTTTACCTGATGATGATCTGACTTTATATTTGAATGAATTAGAAAAGACGGCTATCAGACTGGGTGAAATTGAAGGTGTTCTAGTCACAGGATTAACCGAAAATGGAATTAATTTATTACAGACTTATATTGACAAAACCAATGATACTCAAAGTGCTACTTTAATAGCGTCATTTGCGTGTCCCAAATATTTTAAAGATGTTAGAGTTGATGAATGGGTTTATTATTATAGAAATATTTTAAACAGTTGGAGTATGTTTTCAGTTAGGGCCAGATTTGATGTTGCTAGAACAAAACTGTCTAAGAGAATTGATGGCTCTATTCAAACCAAGTCTGCTCCAAGACAGGTGTTTATACAATGTGTTAGTTGCCATAAGAACATATCTAGGCCGAATGATGGGTTTATGGATAGAGAGGGACAGAGCAGGCTGAAACAAAGCAAATCAAGATCCAAAAGTGTTTGCCCCCATTGTAATTATGCACTACCAAGATGTGCCATCTGTTTGTTATCTCAAGGAGGCCCTATTTCCAACGATATTGTGAGTCAAGGTCTGGTTGAAGAAATGGAAAGCGTTAGTCTTACTGCAAAGGCCCAATTCCAAGGGTCGTTCAGTATCTGTCTCAGTTGCAACCACACTATGCATGCAGGTCATGCGGAGGAATGGTTCTCCAAGCACTTTGTGTGTCCTGTGCCAAACTGTAACTGCAGATGTAATGATAAATAGATTTATATAATTTCATAGCAAATGAAAAATAGGTAGTGTTTTAATGTAATATATATAATATATCTCCTCCCAGTGAAATCTAAACCGCTTGCGCCCTCTCAGAAGTTTGCTGCGCCATCCGCGCCGCAATTCCTTGTTGTAACTGTGTCCAAAACAAAAACTTCAACAACTTCAACACAATTCACTACTTTCATCGGTTTCACAAATCACGTCCCTTGCAAAGACACATTTTGCTCGTCAGTCCCTTGTCAAGTGCCACTTCCTCTTTACTGGATATCCTCACTTTACTGAGTCCTGAGTCCTACCGCACCTTGAGCTGAAGCAGTGTTCAATCAAACACTCCCAGATCAGATCAGATCACACATATCACAACTACATTATAGTCGTGCTAAAATAACAAAACAACAAAATAGCATAACAAGAACTTTTCTCACGTTCACACAATGTCTGACCCTACGTCTTCTGACCCCGTCATCACAGACATCTTAAGAAAGATCGAAAGAGAGAGAAAATTGGCGATGGGTTTTAGCAACCTGAGAAAGGAAACAAATAACGCCCTGGTGATTCAAAGATGTAACACCCAAATTCGAGACGCTCAAAAGAATATTGAATACCTTGAACAGACTTTACGTAAGTTGACTCTACAACATTCAAAAAAGGATTCTGTTTCTTCAGACGGGTCCACTCTAAATAACTCTTCTACTAGTGGCGCCACTAATTCCAATGATCCATCAAATGCTCATATGGTCCATAAACCAACTTTCACTATTCTCGATTTGTTAAAATATGAGTGCCCTTCTTTAGGTCATAGAATTCAATACATGTTACAACAACTAGAATTCAAAATCCAAGTGGAAGAACAATATAAAGAAGCTAATGAAAAGATTTATAAATTATACCAAATGGATGGTGATCGTCGTTCCATTGCTATGGCTGAAGATGGCCGTAATGACGGTAATCGTAGAATTCAATTGATGAAAAAATCATTAAAACAATATCAATCTATGTACATTGATATTGATGATGTTGCTCGTGAAAACAATGTTATCAATACTTTTAGAAAGATTCCTTTATCAGGTCTATTAACAATCAATATTACGGCTATTAGAAATGTTGATCATATTGCGTCTCCATTATTCTCTAGAAATCCGGAGTCCTTTGTTGTCATTAAGATTGATGATATCGAAAAGGCTAAAACTAAAGGTTCAAGAAATGATCGTTGGAATGAATCTTTTGAAATTAATGTTGAAAATGCCAATGAAGTTTCAATTACTGTTTATGATAAGAATGGTGCACAATCTGTTCCTGTTGGTTTAGCATGGTTACCTTTATCGGATATCGCTGAAGAAATCCGTAGAAAAAAAGTCGTCCAAGAGCGTGGTGCTTCAAACAACTGGGCTAGCGCCCAGAATATTCAACAGAATACATCAGCTGCTACTCCTTCGGGCTCTTCAATTGGTTCTAATACTGTTGGTTCTCATTCCCATTCTTCTAGTAATGATGAATATGGTGGTACTGATGAATCTTCTTCCTCCTCCACTTTACGTAACAATGTTCCAATTATTTCAACTAATTGGTTTGAGTTGGAACCAAATGGACAACTTTTAATTTCCGTAGGATTTGTTAAATCTAATGAACACAAAAGAGGTGAAGGTCATGTTTTTGGTGGTGGCTTAGGTCGTCATGGTGCTATCCGTCAACGTAAAGAAGATGTCATTGAACACCATGGCCATAAATTCGTGCAAAAACAATTTTACAATATTATGTGTTGTGCTGTTTGTGGTGACTTCTTGAGATATACAGGTTATCAATGTGAGGATTGTCGGTTCCTTTGCCATAAGAAATGTTATAAGAATGTAATTAATAAATGTATCTCTAAATCAAGTAATGATACTGAACCTGAAGAAACGCAGTTGAATCATCGTATTCCACATAGGTTTGAGCAAGTTGCTAATCGTGGTACCAAATGGTGTTGTCATTGCGGTTATATCTTACCATGGGGTAAGAAAAATGTCAGAAAATGTTCTGAATGTGGTATTATGTGTCATGCTAGTTGTTCCCATTTGGTTCCAGATTTCTGTGGTATGCCAATCGAAAAAGTTGCTGAAATTTTAACCACAATTAAGGCTACTCAAGAACAAAAAAAGATTTTACAAAAGAGACAACGTCCAAAGATTTCAGGTTCAGGTTCTACTACCGCACCTCCAAGCAAGAATGTTAGTGACTTGCGTTTAGAAAAGAAAGGTTCTTATACTCTGTCTCAACCAGGCGTTCCATCAAATACACTTCCATCAGCTCCATCAACACCTGTTGCTGCCATGTATCCGGAGACAGCAGTTACACAGAGCATTTACTCAAAGCATCAACAAGATCCATTACCTCCAACACCACAAGAAAGACAAGAACAGGTTTATCAACAGCAACAGAAACAACAACATTCACAACTTTCTCCACAAAAGTCTGAACAGGATCAAACTAAACCTGCACCATTGCCTAGACAAGAAACCCCAACAATATCAATCTCTGATTATTCTAATGATCCACGTCTTCATGAATCTAAACCCTCTGATTTCCAATACTCGATTGCTCCTTCGGAACCTTTTCATGCTAGTACGGTTGCAGCAGGTCCTCAAGACAGCCAGCAGGTGACAGAGCAACAACAACAACCACAACAACAACAACCACCACAACAACCGCAGCCACAACAACTGGCACAACAACAACATCATCATCGTCATCAAAAGCCTCGTCGCCATCGTAAGAGATACGGTTTAGATGATTTCAATTTTTTGTCCGTTTTAGGTAAAGGTAATTTTGGTAAGGTTATGCTGGCTGAATCTATCCATACAAAGGAATTATGCGCCATTAAAGTTTTAAAGAAAGATTTTATTATTCAAAATGATGAAGTTGAAAGTACTAAATCTGAAAAGAGAGTTTTCTTAATTGCCAATAAGGGAAGTCATCCATTTTTACTTAACTTACATCAATGTTTCCAAACTGAAAACCGTATTTATTTTGTTATGGAATATATCTCTGGTGGTGACTTAATGTGGCATGTTCAAAGAAAACGTTTCTCGTTAAGAAGAGCTCAATTCTATGCCGCTGAAGTTTTGTTGGCATTGAAATTTTTACATGAAAATGGTGTTATTTACCGTGATTTGAAATTAGATAACATTTTATTAACAGTTGAAGGTCATATCAAATTAGCTGATTATGGTTTATGTAAAGAAAATATGTGGTATGGTAACAAGACTTCTACTTTCTGCGGTACTCCTGAATTGATGGCACCTGAAATTTTAAAGGAACAAGGTTACGATAAAGCTGTTGATTGGTGGGCTTTTGGAGTTTTATTATATCAGATGTTACTAACTAAATCTCCATTCAAGGGTGAAGATGAAGATGAGGTGTTCAATGCTATCCTAACTGATGAACCATTGTACCCAATAAACATGGCTAGAGAGGCTGTTGATATTTTACAAAGACTATTAACAAGAGATCCACATCAAAGATTAGGTTCTGGTGAAAGAGATGCCTATGAGATTATGGATCACCCATACTTTGCCAATGTTAATTTTGATGACATTATGTCTTGCCGCGTTCCACCACCATTTATCCCTGAAGTTCAGGATCCTAGAGATCCTTCATGTTTTGATGAAGAATTCACTTCGCAGGCTCCTAAATTGACTCCAGTCAATTCTGTTTTATCTACTTCAATGCAAGAGATGTTCCGTGGTTTTACTTACGTTAATGAAGAAGCTGGTCTTTAGTTTGAGAGTTGATCTTTATATATGATAATCATGTACTACTAAGTTTTTATGTACCCCATTCTGCTGGATTTCTACAACTATTTCTTCACTTTCTTCCTTCTTAATGAGGCACCTTTTTATAATTGTTAATTAAATTGAATTGTTTGTCTACTATATGTTTTCTTGTGTTCTTTTACTAGCCTATTTTTTTTCTAATTTTGTATTTTTCTTTGTTTTGTTTTGTTTTGTTAATCTGAGTTTAAAAATCCTAATTTTATTTTTGTTGTTTAGCTCTTGTCTCTTGCCCCGTGCATTAATATCCTAACCTAATTCATTTGCTTCTTATATTATATACCTCTCTACCCGTGGAGTTGAATTCAAGAAATTGGAGAAATGGAGCCGCACAAGATGCCCATCCGAGATTGCGAAATCTGTTAATTAAATTACAAACCACTTGGACCGGTGTTCTTGGGCCCGGCGGCACCACTTTTTTTTTGTTCAGCATATATCAAACATAAGATGACACACCCACCTACAGAAGTTTCTGTGAAATCACTCAAAGAACTGTCAAGCTATGACTTGACCGAAAGAATTAAAGATGTTTTCGCAAGTGCCGAATCTCAAGGCCAATTGGTTTATTCAGGTAATACAGAATCAGAGATTATTCAAGATGATAAACTGAACATGACAATTGAACTGAAGATAGTGGAAGGGTTAGGAAAAAGACCACTGAATAGACCTACTGAGCCAGGTAGCCAGGAAAAAGTTTCAAATGAACACATTGAAAAAGTTAAATCAAAAAATCCATTCATGAAACCAGAACCTGAATTAACTTTGGTCAATGATTTAGTTGGAGATTATAGATTAATTTTAAATAAATTTCCAAACAACAAGGACCATTTTTTGATGGTTACTAAGGAATTCGTTCAACAGGATACTTTATTAAAACCAATTGAATTACAGTTGATGTATACGATTTTAAAGAATTTAAACACTACAGCTAAAAAGAACTCTGAATCCAAATACTTTGCATTTTTCAATACAGGACCGGAAAGCGGTTATTCACAATTTCATAAGCATGTGCAATTTATGAGACTTCCAGATTCTAAAGATTATGAAACTTATCAATCTAGACTTGTTTTTAATGCCGAATTTTATATTCCAAATGAAGCGAATCCAAGTAAGCGTCCGTTATTTAATAAATCTGCAAGTTTCAAACACTTGATTTTAAAATTGCCAAGTAAGTTTGAAGATGAAGATGAGCAAGAAGGTACGTTAGCCATGTTGTATATGTACTTGATTAAGCGTGTTTTAAACGTTTTTAAAGAAAATGATTTGGATAGATCTCAAGTTAGTTATAATTTTTTGATGATGGATGACTGGATGATGATTGTTCCGCGTCGTGCTGCTAAATATGATGGTGTCTGGCAAAATTCATTGGGTTACATGGGATTATTTAGTGCTAAAAATGAAGAAGTTAAAAATAAGATGCTCTCTTTGGGTTTTGATGTTATTTTGAAAGAATGTGGGTTTGAGCTGGAAGAAGGTGAGGAAAGCATTGTTTATAACGAGTATGGTTATTAGATAATGTAACTTATTGTAGTTTAGAAGTAAGAAATAGAAAATTATTAATATTTTGATACGATTCCTTTATACTTTTGTTTATGGATTTTCTGCACACATAGTGAAAGCAAGAATATAATCATTTAGAAAACAATAGTAAAAATATGATTTACGAAGGTGTAAGTTGGTCTACAATTGTAATATAGGAATTGAGCTAATCTCGTATGAACAAGTTAAAATTTATTTGAATAAGTTTATAGTATATGTTAGAGAGTCATAAAAGAACAGAACTAGGAGAGAAAGAATGATAAACAGCTTAAATACATAAAATCAATATAACTCAATTTAATGTGTAGCATACAGCGATGAAAAATATCTTTGAATAAATATGGATGGAAACGTCGTGTCAATTAAAAATAATCTATTTTTTTAAAGACAAGTTGTTTAATTCATCCTTTTCAGCGAATTCCTTTTCAACTTCTAACAAGTATGGTTCCAGATAGGCAATGTCTTCTTCTGGTTTCAATTCCTTGGATGGTGGTAAGATGGAAGCGTTACCTGACAAATGATGAGCGGTTAACATTCTGTAGTTTCTAGCGTAAGACTCTTCAGCTGGTAATCTTGAGATAGCCTTTTGCATTATTGGAGTTTCTTCAATCAATAAATCATCTAATCTATAATAATAATAAAGGGTATAGATGTTAGTATAATGGCCTTTGGAGCTTGTTAAAAGATTTCATCTAATAGCTACTACGTTTCCAAAATGAAATGAGAGGTTGATTCTTGCTTTGAAAAATCTTATATGAATCTTGACACTGAAGTAATTATTCGACAAAATAAGAGTTGAATTTAATACATTCTTGAATTCATGTATAACCGTAGATACTCTGAAAGAAATAAAACTTCATTGAAGAAATTCACTCTTATCTTAATAATAGAAGACTAAAAAAGAACATTTCACTGAGGCCAGACATGGATATCAGAAATTTTCTAACTTAAGGTCCATTTTGGAATAGTAGGAACTATGTATGAGATTCTGATAATGCTGTGGGAACATACCTTAAACCCATCTTTCTGTAACCAGCAAACTTGGTGAAGACTTGAGCAGCTGGAACTATGATTTGTCTCAATAGAGGAGTTCTCAAGATAAATTCAGCTTGTTTCTTAACAGAGGTTAAAGATGCCATCTTGGATATGAAATATAATAGTTGTGGTGAACAGGAAATTCCAGGAGAGTGCTCTTAAAGCTGTTGTATTGGTTGTGTTTAATGTGTTCTAATTGTTTTTCGAGCGAACGAAGAAATTTGGTTTTTCACGTCTGTGATTGGCCCAATTGCAAAACGTCGATTTTGGTTTCACAGTCGCGTCAAAGTGTACTTTAAGGCTGTGTACACAGGAACTGCCTAAAATTCAAGTCGCGTAGAAATGATCTTATATAGTCGATTTTCTTAGTTGGTTGTAGTCATTATGACCTGCTTCACTGTCTTAATTTGAGAGAAGTGAACACATATGGTCACTCTAACCCTATCTTTGATCCTGATATTAGCTCTTTCTTAATTTTCAGTCTTACCTTCAAACAGTCTTCTGCACTTGTGTTCTTCGCCTGAACCATTTATAACTTTTCATTATTATCGAATGATGTGTTTGTTGGCTATTGCTTCAACTCAAAAAGGATGATTATCTCAGCTGATCTTTTGATTGAACTATTAACTGGAAAACTCGTCTTATTAGTATTTGGGGCTTACGAACAGTAGATACGGTTACTTACATCCAAGAACTGTTACTATTTTGTTCAGGTACATTTTGGGTTCTTGATGTCTGTCTATAATAAATAGAGAATAGAATTTGAGAAAAAGTTGGTTCCTAATTATATTTTCATACCTTCGGTTTTCTTCTTTCACTTTGCTCTTGGTGATTCTCCAGTTGAATATATCTTAACAGATGAGTTAGATGAAGGCAAAGTTTCCGGCTATTCTGCTTCTGTTTCTTCGACCAAACAATATAATGCTGCCTTAAATTAAACACCATCTCGCTAAGGTAGCAGTCTTCAGTCTTCTACTACTGTGGAGTTGTTCGTAAGTCATTAAAAATAAAATTCATAACATTTCTATAAGAAATAAATAAAAGTTATATAATAAGACAGCTGGGAACTAAAATAAATGTAAGCTAGAAACTATAATAGCGAATGTTCCACTATGGAATAAGTAAGAAACACCAGGTTTTGCAATAGCTCCTCGTCCCTGGCAGTAGAAGATGCAATACTACTGCTTTGGGCAAAACCACTAGCTGCTGAAGAAGTCAAACATGCTTCTTTAGCTAATGTCGTTCTTAGTGCTAGCAATGCTAGTATTTGATGATTTATTATCATCGGCTTGGATGGAGCTAGTGCTTTCATCTTCATTTTCGTCGTCTAAACCTAAATTAATTCCGGATCTGGATAAATCACCAATTATAGTATTTGCCTTGACTAATTTTATACTGTCTTCGGTCCAATCATCTTGTCCATCTGCGTAAACATATGCATTGGCACCTTCTTCCGTATCTGTTCCATCGGGGACATCACAACATTCAACATCCACAATATCTACAAGGTTCTACCAACTTCACCATCAACACCCCATGTCAAGGAATCTTCACTCCAATCAATTTCGTATGTATGCCACTCTTCATAAGTATTTGTGGTTGACAAATTCTGGCCATGTTCTAGAGACAAAACACCTTGGAAATAATAATTTGTTTGTGGTTGTTTAAAGAATTACCGACAAATTTTAAATCAACTTCATCTTTAACGTTAGAGAAAAGAATAGCAGCAGAAACAACACCAGCACCGTGAGAGGTTTTGAATTTAAGTAAAACTTTGCCGTACCAAACAAAAAATGTGGATAAAAGAACAGTACCAGTTTGATTTTGTGACATATCTAAAGATCAAAGTATTATTCTAATCTAAAACATGACACCATCATTAACCCAGGAGTATTCGCTGGAGTTACCTAAGTATTCCTAGGTTGATTGAACTTGACTTGTAGCAACATCATAATGCCCTTCTTTACAAATAGGTTGTGGTAAGCATGCTGTATTATCGAAAGAGAAGATTGGATCACAGCCACCCAAACAGTAGGAACCAGTACCACATTGACCATACGTGTACAGCATGGTCTTTCTTGAGGACAATTTGATGTTGACTTGACTTACAGTAAATAACTGTATATTCATCATAATCATCAACAGCCGAGACAAAGCCTGCTAGTTGAAGAAATTTGGTAATTGTTACAGCTACAGAGCAGACACAGTACCATACATAGTTGTGATTAGGCACCACTCAAAAATCGACAGCTTAGGATCTGCGGCTTTTGTCTAGGGGCTAGCGTAATGGTTAACGACCGCTTTAAAACATGAACGAAGAAGTTTATTGCTAGAGGGTGTAAATCCAGTAGGTGTAATGGAGATGAACTCAGGTGAAGAGCCGTATGAGTTAATGATCGAGCAATCCCGGTGTTTTCAGATGGATTTGAGTAGGAGCATAGCTGTTGGAACTCGAAAGAGTTTCTCCGGAACAGAGTTCTGACGTGCAAATCGATCGTCGAATTTCTGGTACATTTGATTTATTATCAGCTATCGATTCCTATATCTTATAATATATTGCTTTTATTTATGAATATTTATTGATGATTATTAATACTTGATTGTAGATAATCATGCGTAGACGAATATATATATCGGTTAGAGTTTTTAAAGTAATTCACTCATAGCTATAACTTTAGACACAAAATTCAAAGAGATCAAACTAACTATAATATCAATTTCCATATGATATGTATAATACCTCAACCTCTTCCATGAACTACTTAAACATATGAGTCAGGTTAAGCCCAAACCCCGCCATCAGCGGTGAACCCAAGCAAAAAGCATTGTTGAGAGGGTTCAAAGCCACATGGTCAAACTGAACTGTTAAAACTTTCTAAGTTGGATGTTGTTAGAGTTTCTTCCGGCTGTTGGTGTTTCAAAATTGTTAAACAGTAGCAATTGCGGAGATTTTTGAACTTTAAACTGGTATATTTTTCCTAATTCTTAGATGAAAGACTTCACATGTTTATATTGGGTAGATGTATACTGCTATCTCTATAACAGTATATGATCTTTAGAAAAATAATATTAAAAAGGCTCCATGGAAGATTGGTAGGGATTGCCAGACTTTAAATTTAATTTATGGTGAATTTGCGGCTCACGAACCACAGTTGATGAAGCAGAAGTAAGAAAATTTATGAAATGTTTTATGAAATGTTTTATGAAAGGTTTTATGAAAGGTTTTTCATATATTCTTCTTCGTATACGCTTAAAAGAATGTTAGTTTTGAGTATATACTGTATATTGGTCAATAAATCCTTACTGACATATGTGAGCTTATTTTTTGACATTTAGTGAATGAATATGTTCCAGCTCTTGTATTTAGTATTTACTAATACTTTTATCTCTGGGTTTCATGTTTATAGGCAAGCTTGTTAAGAAAATAGTTCAGAGCGTAGCATACGCCTTTATATTAAACTATTTGGTGGTTCAAGTACTTAACTTAGAATTTGTGTTTTGAAAGTAAGTGTTTTGCTGCTGAAATCTGATTAAGTTTCTCTAAGTGGCGAGAATCTTCGGAAATGCTCTAATAACTTTATGGGGTGGGGAGTGCTATCAAGGAGTGTTAATTCTGTGATGGCAGATTTGGTGGTTTTATCTATTGATTTGGCGCAATGCTAAGAATCTTCGATAATGGGTAATGGTGAGGGTTAATTTGATGAACAAGTCCGTTCCCTCTTACCATGAATTAATAAAGTTATTGAAATACGTATACTCTTTACACATACATATAAGGGGAATAAGCTTTGATATTCTTCAGCTACTCGGTGGAGAGATGAGGGCTTGTATTTATTGGAGAGATAAGAATTCTCGGTGGGCGTACAGCACAACTGTAGTATTCTAATGTGGATTAAATATGGATGCATATGCATAGGATAACCTTTTATCTAATCGGAATTCTAGATAACTATAAGCATTTCGGTGCTCCACCTATAAAACGCAGCCAACTCCGAAGAGAATCTAGGATTAATTAGTTTTTCCGGAACTTGTTATTGAATTTGGTGGGCTGGACCAGTATCATCTCCTATTGTTCTGGTGGAGATTCGATATCTGTCGAAGAAATATATTCGGCATGCTGACTGAATTGATATTTAATAAATAACGTACCGAGAATGGTCTTGCATTTTTTGCTTTGAGAGAAAGATAGTGACAGAACTATAAATAAACAACAAAGGATCCGCATTTATACAGCCAACGACAATACAATCTTATCCTAATTGGTTCTGAGTAGTACAAGTGAGCTAAGAAATAATGTTATTAACCAAACTTCTTAAGAAATTAGAACTAGAGACAACTGAACAACAGCAAAGATCGACAAGATGGATCAATAAAGATATTGCTCCACTAACTGTCTCAAGAAGAACCTGGACAACCTGGACTTTTCTTTTTTTTTGGAATTCTGGTAATTTCACAGCTTCAAGTTATTCAGGAGGTTCATCATTGGTTTCACTAGGTTTATCAATTCCTGCTACAGTTGGTGTTTTAATGATTGGTAAAGTCTTCACTACTCTAGCTGCTGTTTTCAATGCATGGCCTGGAGCTAAATTTCATATCGGTTATACTGTTGCCCAAAGGCAGGTGTTTGGTATTTATGGTTCTGCTTTAGGTATTTCTCTGAGAATTATATTAGGAATTGTTTGGTATGGTTCAAATGCTTGGATGGGAGGTCTTTGCTTAGGTTGTTTGTTATCCTCAATTTTCCCAACTTATCAAAACATGAAAAATACGTTCCCTGAAGATGTTTATATGACCAGAAAAGATTTGGTTAGTTTCTTTTTGTATCAAATAATCTGTATGATTGGTTTGAAGTTCCCACCCGAAAATGTTACTATTCCTATAGCCATAGGTACCGTTTATAATACTTTCAATTTGGTAGGTATTCTAGCTTGGGCAAGAACTCACGCAGGTACAATTGGTCCATTAGTTCATACAACAACTACAGTTAATGGTTCAAGTTTGGCTTGGGTTTGGCTATATGGTATAACAAGTACATTTGGTGGTATTATTACAGGTATTGCAAATCAATCTGATTTTACAAGATATTCAAGAAAGAAAACTGATCCAATTCTAGGTACATTTTTAGGTCTTTGGTTTTTCTCAACTTTAGTTCCAGCTCTTGGTATTATTATCACTTCATGCTTACAATCAATTTATAATGAACAATACTGGAATCCAATTTATGTTGTTCAATTATGGTTAGATACTGATTACTCATCTACTTCTAGAGCTGCTGCTTTCTTTGCTTCGTTAGGCTACTTTTACGGTCAATTTTTAAATAGTGTTATTGAAAATGGTGTTCCTGCAGGGATGGATCTAGCTGGTGTTTTCCCAAAATATATTAATATTTTTAGAGGTGCTATAATTGTTTCATTGTTATCGTGGGTTATACAACCATGGAGATTTTACAATACATCATCCACTTTTGTTAGTGTTATGGGTGCATTCAGTGTCTTTATGACTCCGTTAGTTTCTATTATGATTACAGACTTTTGGCTAGTTAGAGGCAGAAAAATAAAATTGATGGATTTGTATCATAGTGAGAAAACAGGTTCCTATTATTATACCTGGGGTATTAATTTTCGTGCTTTGATAGCATGGTTTATTACAATTTCATTTAATCTGCCAGGTATGATGCATAATATTAATACTGATATTAAAGTTAGTACTGGAATCTATCATTATTTTGAGGCTAATTTATTTTTTGGTTTCCCAATAGCAATGCTATTATATTTTGGTTTTTGTAAAATTTGGCCAGTTAAAAACTGTGGTGAATTGGATGATGTCGATTTCTTTGGTACCTGGACAATTGAAGAAGCTAATAAAGTTGGGGTTGTTCCATTTGATGAAATGAACGAAGAAATAAAATTGAGATATAATTCATTAACTCATTATTATGATATGGTTGAAGATGGTCATTATGAAGTTGAAGATGCAACATCAAGAAATAGCGAGGAAGTTAAACAAACGTTTGGAGTTGATGTTGTAAAAATTAAATAGATTTAATCTATATTTATATTTTTTTGCTTTGGTTTTCACTGTTTAGAATCTTCAGACAACAGCGTTGGATTAAATTTTATTCTTGAACTTTTTAAGAAACTTCATACATTAAAGATGCCTCTCCAATCATTACTACTATTGCGAAAATAAGAATGAGCCTAGAACACGTTCTTCATCGAATTAAACAACAAGTTAGTGAAGCAAAAATGTACAGGCATAAGAAAAGCAGCAATAACTCAAGTTCGACAGATGGGTGTTTAAAAGTAGGATTGTAATAAAAGAAAGAAGACACTTACGAAGATCTAGGGGTTTCTTGACATCGCTCGAAACCACACGATCTCTGGCCCAATCGATATCCATAATGTCTTTTGAAAAACACAACCTTCTGTTTGTTTACGCTCCAGCCATACCAACCTCTTGCGGCCTCAGTATAAAATGCCTTCCTAGCACATGGGTTCTGGTTTTGTTTCGATGAAATAAAATTTAATATGCATTAAGGGTACACAAGTTAAGAACTAGAAAAAAACAAAACTTAAAAAGTAAATATATATAGAAAGCTTAGAAAAATATCAGATGCAAAATAAATATTCTAAAACAGGCACAGATACGAAGCTAGTAAAACCACAAAACCCATTAAAGAACGAGCTGCAAACTCATTTTTACCTGGAGCCGCATTAGAACTACTGTTGCTTCCAGTATCCTGAACGAAATCAGTAACATCAGTGGAAGTCGAACTCGACTTTTTGGTAGCTGTTCCAGTTGCATCTCCAGAAGCAGTGGTTGCATCATTGGAAGAACCTGTATCGGTTGAATCATCATCGTTATCATCGTCGTCACTATCCTCATCTTCACCATCTGCATTCAAACCTGTATCTAAACCCGAATAAGATAAATCTTTAATCATTGTACTTTTCTTCACAAGCTTCACATAGTCTTGGGTCCAGTCATCTTGATCATCCATATACACGTATGCATTAGCATCATCTTCAACATCAATGCCATCTGGAACATCATAACATTCAACTTCCACAGAATCTAAAATAGCATACAAGTAACCAGGATCAGTGAATTCAGTTGCATTCCAATCGATTGCACCACCCGCCCATTCAATAGTACCTTCAGAATTATCATCATCACCACCGGGCCAAATTGAGATTTGAATACGTGACGGAGTCTGAGGATACATGTAAGCCCCAGTTGTTTCATTCAAAGTTTCATTTTTGTATAGAGTTCTACCAACATCTCCATCGCAACCCCATTCTAGGTAATCTTCATTCCAGTTGATTTCGTACGTGTGCCAGTTTTCGTATGTATCAGTGGTGGTTAAGTTAGCTTCATTTGTCAGATTCAACACACCTTGGAAATAATAGTTTGTTTGTGGTTGCTCTAATGCATTACCGATAAATTCCAAGTCAATTTCATCTTGAACGTTAGAGAAAAGAATAGCAGCAGAAACCACACCGGCACCATGAGACGACTTGAACCTGACTGAAACTTGACCGTACCAGACGAAAAACGTTGATGATAGAACAGTACCAGTTTCGTACTGTGGTAATACCAGGAGTAAATTATCATCATAGTCCAGAACCGTACCATCATAAACAAAAGAATAATCAGTTGAGTTACCTAAATAATCATTAGTAGATTGAACAGAATCTGTGGTTAAGTTGTAGGTACCAGATTTACAGATTGGCTGTGGTAGACATGCAGTGTTATTGAAAGAGTATCTCGGATCACATCCTCCCAAACAGTAAGATCCAGAACCACATTCACCTGATGATGAGCAACATGGGGAGTCCTCAGGACAAGCCGACGTGGAGTTACAAGAAATTGTACTAGCAACCACGATTTTCGTGAAATAGAGTAGAACTGTAATATATGGTATGAGCAATATTGTCTTCATGCTGTATATTGTTTTTGGAGAAAGCTAAAAAGGTTACAATCTTGTGCCTATGTTCCATGATCAAACAGCAAATATTCGGGAAACTCAGCAGTATATAAAGAATTTCATTCATCATTGTCAGTATTTATTCGACTTGCTACGCCAGGCGCCATGTTTTGCCTAATTAGTGCTAAGCTTGCAACGGACGAATTGGGAATTTTGCTGGAAACAGATTCCAGATCATGGAAAAGGTACATAAACGCGTATTTCATGGATTTCTCCGCTTCTCTTTGGTTATTATCAGGTTCAATAAGGTATCTATAAGACCCAGTATCAGACTTAATGTAACTACTATAATTTTAAACAACCCTTCAAGATATGTACAAGTTGCTTCCGTCCAAAACCAGAACGAAAACTTTTTTTTTTTGGCTATCTTGGAATCGACAATTTATTGCCAAGACTTTCCGGCTTTTGAACGCCTTCTTCGACAACAAGACTTTTTTTTTCTTCGATATCTTGGTTGAACATGTAAACTGTTTGACTCATTTGAAAAATAGGGTTGTCATTTCATCATGATATCCCCTTTAAGATTTGGTGTCAGACTTCAGATGTGGCTGGATGACTTTCAATTAAACTCACTTTGTATAACTGAACGAACACAAAAAAGGAAACATCCAGTCTCGGCAGATCTCTCGGTGAACAAATTGTTATCGACACTTCTCTCGACAAGCGTGTTTCAAAATTCAAACACCATCGATTGGGGAGTCAATCACCAACAGCTCAGGTCCCAGATCCCAGACAACAGCAATCTGCCACAAATTACATGATATAGAGTGTAGTTGGTTAGACTACAAGGCCATAAAAGGACAGCCTTATAAAAGACGCTTACCTACTTCAATTCCCTACGTAAATCAGATGTGAAATGATTTGCTTAGCTCCACGCAAGCTAAGCGTATATGAGATCCCGAAGACTGACCAATGGAAACCCACAGAAGGGCTTCCATGGGACTCACCCCAAGTCATACTTAAATCCAGGCAGTTTTCCCTGATTTCTAAATTTGAAGGAGATTATCAAGAGGGTCGTTTTTTTTGTTTTTCTCTTGTCTTATCCTTGGTTTTTCTTTTACTGTTATAGTTAAATCATTACATTTCTTTCAAATGTCATGCATGCCCCACTGCTATGCTACCTTGTTGATTCTGTTAAACTTTTGAGGATTATATACTACATCTCCCATTAGAGCTTCAAGATGTCTTAGCTGTTTCTGAAGGTAAAGGAGGGCATCATTAGCACTCGCTCTTCATTTTGTTTCTTGCCTCGAATCCAGCCCACACTGGTCACCGTAATACTACTGCATGATAAACAGAATCTGGTAAAATAGCTTGTGGTTAATATGCACCTAGTCATGTTTGATTAATCATTGGAAAAGCTCCATCCACATACCACCACCACCACCACCACCACCACCACCCTTCAATACTCACAATATGGGCCCTTCAGATTTTGGTAGGTGGATTCCATCCTAGTGTAGAACAAAAATCACTACTATTCAACCAGGAGCTTTTCATCATATGCAGCCACTGGTACCTGAAACAAACCTTTAACAGTCTAAAAAATAAGATTTTCGCCGTTACTGCAGTTTAGTTGAAACCCTGGTTTTCAAAACTTTAATATAGATCTTAAATTTTCCAAGGTTCAAGCCTTCAACCTTCAATCTCGAATCTCTCTACACATGCCTAACAATGTTCCAAAGTATTATACCCTAAGATTTATTTATTCACACGGCAGCAATTGTTCAGGGTGACTCTGCTAGAGTCGTGTTGGGTCGATCGGCGGGCGTGGATTACTGACGCGTCAATTTCCTAATTCAGCCTAAATTCCATAACCATACATGCCATACGTGCGTACGTGTGCTTAGTTCGAACAACTAAATCACGTTAAAATTATCAGTCCAATCTTAAGATTTCCATACGGTTCGGTTCGGTTGGATTATCAAGAAATGGACCAACTACTCTATAGCTTTCTGTTAGATAGATCATAAGCGAATGTAGCTATAGCAAAACACCAAAAGTTAAAGAAAGGGATAACACACGAATAAGAAAAAAAAGAAAAATCGAAATTGCGTGGATTGACTTGAATTAAAAATAGAGCAAATGATGCGTTTAGACCCAGATGTGTGCCATATCGATGATCGACTCGCTCGACCACTAGTCAGTGCAAACACCAACATAAACATTATATAAGTAACTGACAAACTAACTAACTCCGGTTTGTGATTGAGAAAGACCATCTAACTTATAGACAGAATCGGTTGTTCTGTGGATCGATCCGACTCGCGTCGTCCTGTAGTGGTGATCGCCAAGATCTGGATTTTGAGTCAACAAATAAAAACCACACTCAAATTTTAATTTCCTAATTAATTCAAGGCAGTTTTTTGGGGGGTTGGGGTATCCTATATTTATGCTCCACTTGTTTCATCTGAAACCACAATTCTTTTTTTTGTGTATTTTCAGTTCTCATTTGATCACTTTGGATACTCTTTTACCACATACACCAACTCTTTCATAAACGGTTTTGAAACGAGAGATTTTTGGAAAAAAATATATATATAATGAAAAGGATACTCTTGCCATTCACAGTACTCTCTCTCCTTCAATTGGTTTCAGTGTCAGCCTCAGACATTGTATACTGCAACAGTACCGTTGGAAACTGTCCTGAAGACACACCATGCTGTTCATCATCCGGCCAATGTGGAAATGGGTCATACTGCCTAGGTGGTTGTGATCCACGGTTCTCATTCAACAACTCGGCCTGTTTACCACAGCCAATCTGCCAATCTGGTCATTACGGCTTCACAACAGATAAACTGCAGTCAACCACTGAATATTTAGGAAATGCCAGTGAATATTCATGGGTTTACGATGGTCATATTTTAGATTATGACGATGGGATGATTTTGGCGTTGCCTAAACAGAAGACTGGAACTGTTATTTCATCTACTTTTTTCCTTTGGTATGGGAAAGTGTCATTCAAGTTCAAGACGTCGCACGGTGGTGGTGTTGTTTCTGCTGCTATTCTGTTTTCTAATGTGCAAGACGAAGTTGATTTGGAGTTTATTGGTAGTACGTTGGAAGAACCGCAGACGAATTATTATTTTCAAGGTGTTCTGTCATTGACTCATGGTAAGAATTTATCCACGTCGGACACTAACGCTAATTGGCATACATATGAGTTAGACTGGGCTGAAGATCAGTTAACATGGGGTATTGATGGTGAAGTTGGTAGAACCTTGTATAAAAATGATACCTTGAATGAAACAAGTGGTATTTACATGTTTCCTCAAACTCCATCACGTATTCAAATCTCTATTTGGCCCGGTGGTGATGAAGACAATGCCCCAGGTACGATTGCATGGGCTGGTGGTGCTATTAATTGGGACATGTCCGAATTCACTGATCCTGGGTACTTGTACGCTCTTCTGGATTCCGTTGATGTTGAATGTTATGATGTTCCTGATGGAACCGAGGTTGAAGATGGTGCTAATGCGTATGTGTACGCTGATGGACAGGATGATTGGACAGCGGATACTGTGAAGTTGGTTAAAGCTAATACTATACTTGGTGATTTGGCTCATAATGGATTAGATCCAGGTTTAGACGAAGAAGAAGAAGAAGAAGAAGATGATGATTATGACGAAGATCAAGATGATACGTCTACGCACAGCGACGATGGTGATGATGGTTATGATGGTTCAAGTACAACAACCAAGACAAAGAAGGGATCTTCAACTAGTACGGAATACACGGACTTTATTCAAGATACTGAACAATCATACACATCTACTGGCGGAGCTAACTCGGGCAAGTTTGCTGTTGTTTCGTCCACTAGCGGGCTTGTGTTTTTGTTAGGCTCATGCTTATATTTACTTTAGATTACATAGCATAAAAGACTGTTTGTTTTAATTTCTATCGCATTATTATATATATTTATTAAATATTAAACTACTATCATGTTAAAACAGGAACTATAAAGGAATACAAAGAAAGCGTAGAGGGGATGAAATATGATCTTATGCAAAGAAAGAATAAATGAAAGAATGACGTTTAAATGAAATCAAATAAACTTTTCGTTTGTTTGTTTGTTTGTTTTGTCTAATAAAATAGGTTAAGAGGATAATTAATTTATCAATCAACTAAAGTGACCAACTTAATACTGATTTCCGAACAGGCACCCTCATCAACATTAGTATAGTACAAATTGTAAAAGCTCCCAGAGGAACACTTGTAAAACAAATCATCATCACCCAAGTACAAATAACCTTCTGAATCAGTACACCAGCCCACAGCATACTTAGCACCATCTTGAGGAGGGGGACCATCGAATTGGAATTGGTCATTAGAAACAATGGAGCCGATTCTTCCTTTAGCATCATACAAAATGGAGTCTGTCAAAGTCACAGTCAAAGCACCATCAGTATTTTCGTGTTCTTCAAAACCTGAAGTGTCACTGGCTCTTTTGAGAAGTTTCTTAGAGGAGCCGGAATAATCTTCTAAAGTTAGACCGTAAGTGCCATTTAAAGTGGTGAGGCCCCCATCTAAAGTAGTACCAACGTCCAAAGTTGTTTTCCAATCGTCATCTGCACAAGCTGAGAAAGCAAAAGTCAAAAGAGCTGCAGTGGTTGCTAGTGAGAATCTCATAGTTATAGAGTTAAATTGAAGTTACTTATGAAGATTGCGTTTGTTAATTGAGAAGAGAAGAAAAGAAAAAGGGGCAACAACATATAAGAAATGAAAAGTGGGAAAGGGAGCTAATATATAGGTCTACTTCTAGAGCGAGGGATCAGCCTTACTTGTAAGGCTCGCCAGGCTCATTCCGGGAGAAGTAGAAGAAGAAAGAGAAGGGACCGGTTTTGAGAGGGAATTCGGGGAGTGGTAGTGTGGAAGGAAATATGGAAAAATAAGCTTATAAGCTATAAAATAAGGCTTTTTTTTTTTAACTGGGCTGGGGACTCGGGAGTGGTCGTCGTCGTTGCTGGGTGCGTCGATTGTCCTGGAAACGGTCTCGACCATTTAATCCAATCCCATCTCTTATCACTCACCTTAATCATTTTTATGGTCCCTTGAAACAGTCCCTGAACAATCCCTGAACTAGCCCTATCACTCATCCCTGCCCTAAGTTATCTCACTATGACAAAAGAAAAAAACTCAATAGAGCTAGTTACCATCCCAGCCTCGGCAACCAGTTTCTCACAGATCCAGGACCAACTGATCTCTACCATCAACAGAGGCTACAACAAACCCAGATTTAAGTACAACGTCATCGAGACTCCCAGAGTGAAGGACTCCATCTTCGAGGATTTTGGGATACATGATCCTGATAACTTCCATTTTGGTTTTATTTTTGCTCCTAGTGTTTCTGGTCTTCGTGAACAACCACAATTCGACTCAAAGGATGATGGTGACACTTATACAAAGAAACTTATCCAAACTCATCCAGTAGGGTCACTTGACATCGACCCAACTAAGGTCCAATATTCCAAGTCTGTGGAGCGACTACAACAACTGATAACACAGCATCAATCCAAGCTGGAGTTCCAGATCTTAGGCACTATTGCAATCAAATCATTTAACCAAGTCCCCGGTGAATTTGAAATTACTGCATTTACGTCCTTCTATCCTGGCGTCTCGTCGTATTTATTGGCGTTCATTGATCAATTTGCCAAACTGGAATTAGGTGCCAGCAAATTATGGGTGGATGTGATTGAAGCTCATTTGTTGACTGATTATTATGAGAGGTTTGGGTTTACGTTTGTCAAACGGATACATTGTAAAGTTGATCCAGTTACTCATTTGTTAGTCGGTGAGTCTTTGGAGGATGGGGTCAAGGCTAGTCGTGATTTCAATTTGGTTTTGATGAGTAAAGACTTGTAGTTCAGTTAAGTTTAGTTTACTTTAGTTTAATTTACACCACTGATTTAATATATATATATATATATATAGGTAGGTAGATAGATCGAGAGATGATGGATGGAGACGAGACCGTCCAGGTGTGGTCTTGTGCCCCGCACGACCGTTTTCTTATATCCATCGACGAATTTTCAATTTTCAAGATTTGATGAACGCCAATAAATAAGTCGGTGAGTGACTCACGGATTATCTGTTCACAACTTTATAAGCCTATACTTTTGCTTTCTTGTATGAACTTTTTAAAGTCTATTTCTTCACCAAATTCAGGCTTTAAACACTTTTACTCAACCCTTTACAAAAAGAAAAGCATCAAAAAGTTCCCACGTTCGAATTTACAAATTAAGAAATTCAAAATGACTGAACAAGAATTCAACAGAGAACAACTAGAATCTGTTTTGAAGAGAAGATTTTTCTATGCGCCAGCTTTTGAAATCTATGGCGGTGTCTCAGGTTTATACGACTACGGTCCTTCTGGTTGTGCGTTCCAGGCCAATGTGATTGATGTTTGGAGAAAACATTTCATTTTAGAAGAAGATATGTTGGAGGTTGATTGTACCATGTTGACACCATATGAAGTGTTAAAAACTTCTGGTCACGTGGATAAGTTTTCAGATTGGATGTGCCGTGATTTGAAAACTGGTGAGATTTTTAGAGCTGATCATTTAATCGAGGAAGTTTTAGAAAGTAGATTGAAAGGTGATAAGCAAGCTAGAGGACATGCCATTGAAGATGCTGAAGAATCCGATGATAAGAAGAAGAGAAAGAAGAAAGTTAAGGAAATTAAAGCTGTTCAATTAAACGATGAAGTGGTTAAAGAGTATGAAACCGTTTTGGCCAAAATTGATGGCTTTTCAGGAAAAGAGATGGGTGAAATCATTGAGAAGTATAATATCACTAACCCAGCCACTGGTGATAAGTTAGAACCACCAATTGAATTCAACTTAATGTTTGAAACCGCTATTGGTCCATCAGGTCAATTGAAAGGTTACTTGAGACCTGAAACTGCTCAAGGTCAATTTTTGAATTTTAATAAATTGTTGGATTTCAATAATGAAAAAATGCCATTTGCTTCTGCATCTATTGGTAAATCTTTCAGAAATGAAATCTCTCCAAGAGCTGGTTTATTAAGAGTTAGAGAATTCTTGATGGCTGAAATTGAGCATTTTGTTGACCCATTGAATAAAAGCCATCCTGGTTTCGAATCCATCAAGCATATCAAATTGGCTTTTTTGCCTAAAGAAGTTCAAGAATCTGGCTCTACTGCAGTGTCAGTTGTTACTGTTGGTGAAGCTGTTCAATCAGGTATGGTTGATAATGAAACTTTAGGTTACTTCTTGGCTAGAATTTACTTGTTTTTAACTAAGATTGGTGTCGATCCATCTAAGTTAAGATTTAGACAACATATGAGTAACGAAATGGCCCATTATGCTCAAGATTGTTGGGATGCTGAATTAAAAACATCTTATGGATGGATTGAATGTGTTGGTTGTGCTGATAGATCTGCTTACGATTTATCCGTTCATGCTGCTAGAACTAACATTAAGTTATCTGTTAGAGAAGCATTACCTGAACCTAAGGTTGTCGAACAATTAGAATGTTCCATCGAGAAGAAGAAGTTTGGACCTAAGTTCAGAAAAGATGCACCAAAAGTTGAAAAATGGTTATTATCTAGAACAGAATGTGAATTAGAAGAGTTGGCCAAAGAACTCGAAAGTAAGTTAAAAATCACAACCACTTCCATCCCAGAAATCACTGGCGAAGTTGAAATTCCTAAAGAGCTAGTCAAGATTGAAAAAGTCACAAAGACACTGCATATTAGAGAGTACACTCCAAATGTGATTGAACCATCGTTCGGTATTGGTCGTATCTTGTATTCTGTGTTTGAACATAGTTTCTGGACAAGACCGGAAGACACTGCCAGATCTGTTTTATCATTGCCTCCAATTGTTGCGCCAACCAAAGTTTTGTTAGTGCCATTATCAAACAATGAAACATTACTACCGGTTGTCAAGCAAGTTAAATTAGCCTTGAAACAAAATCAAATTCCATTCAAAGTTGATGACTCCGGTGCTTCCATCGGTAAGAGATACGCACGTAATGATGAATTAGGTACCCCATTCGGTATCACTATTGATTTTGATAGTATTGAAGATGGCTCAGTTACGTTGAGAGAAAGAGACTCTACTAAGCAAGTTAGAGGATCCATTGCAGAGATCGTCAGTGCCATTATGGATGTCACTTATAAAGGTGTTAGCTGGGTTGATGGAGTCAAAGGATTAAAGCCATTCGAAGGTGCTAGTGATGAGTAGTTTTGTTTTTATAGTTTTCTTTATAGTAGTAGTTCAAACCAAATAAATCATTCAATACATTTCAGCACACTTGTAACCCGTCATATCCTTCATGAATCAGTCAATCACCTTACGCGAGCCTCTGCCATAATAGAACACCCGTGCATCACATTCCATTACGAGCCGCTCGTCGAGCTGCACAAATTTAGAGAGAATCCCCCTAACAAACAAACCATCCACCATCCACTTCTCCCAACCACACAAGCAGTTCACCACTTAACATAACCACATCCACAACTACAACATCCCGTCTCAGTCTTCAATAGACGTATTTCCAACTCGTATCCACTCCTTTACTTTACCTACTGCGACCACCCCATCAACAACTCATCACCCTCTCCCCCCA
>JAKTPC010000065.1:0-83127 GCA_030557395.1 Ambrosiozyma platypodis | reverse complement strand
CTTTATATAATAACAAATAAAATCAAATAAAATATAAACTCAATTGTAATACAGTAAAAGGAATGATTAAACAATATAATGAACAAAGCTTAACCAAGCTATTTCATCTGCAACTTCTTTGCCACCAATGAAATCAACCAAACTATTTCATCTGCAACTGCAACTTCTTTACCACCAATGAAATCAACCGAACTATTTCATCTGCAACTTATTCTCTTACATGCAACCTACTTAGTCACCAATGAAATCAACCGAACTATTTCATCTGCAACTTATTCTCTTACAACTCAAGTAAAAGCCTTTATGGCCAAGTTGGTAAGGCATCACACTAGTAATGTGGGGATCCTCAGTTCAAATCTGAGTGAAGGCATTTTTTTAAAATTTCAGAGGTGTGGTTTGATAGATTAAAGGTTTTTTGTTTTAAGCTTGATTTAAGCTTACCTACACAGATCATACCGACAATTACAAAAAGAAGACATATTCAGTCGGCTGGGGACTAAAACGGGGTCAATAAGTTCAACGGCGGTTCCCAAGCAACTGACGTCGATTGACCTTTTGTATTGTGGTGCAGAGGTGCGATACAATTCAAAGCTCAGGCAAAGTTGTTTACTTCCCTGAACATTTGGATTGGTTTTAGTTCTTTGGTCCTTTGCGTTCGCCGAAGATCCGTCAGCAAACAGTGATTACCATGTTCAATGGAATGAATGGCCAACCCAACAGTGGAGCTCAACCTCCACAGCAGAATATGACTCCGTCACAGCTTATTCAGCAGTTGATGAGAATGGACCCACAGCAGAGAAACCAAGTCATCATGAGAAACCCACAACTACAGCAGTTCATACAGCAGTATGAAGCTCAAAGAAGAGCTGCTATGCAACAAGCCCAAGACCAGGCTCAGACTTTAGCTCAAAAGCAAGCTGCTCTTCAACAGCAACAGCAACAGCAACAGCAACAGCAACAGCAACAGCAACAGCAACAGTCTCACGGTGTAGCCAATGCTGCTTCAACTGCTCAGGCTTTATACCAACAACAGTTACAAAGACAACAACAACAACAAGTGGCACAAGCTCAGGCTCACGCCCAAGCTCAAATGGCACAGGCTGCTGCAAGAAGACCCTCAAATAGAAAGAAGCCAACTCCAAAACCTACTCCAACTGTTCCACATCAACCATTAATGCAAACTCCAGGTTCTCAAGTTGTTCCTAATACGATACCATCCCCTCAACAACATGTTATACCTGGAGCATCTGTAAGCGGCATTCCAAATGCTGCTGCTGCTGTGAACGCCCAACAAGAAAAGAATAAGGTACCACCTGCTGATAAACTTGAAGACATTCATCGTTGGTCCAAATTAATTTCCAAAGATGGTAGATGTGTTCCAACTTCAACGTTACTTTATGAACAAGTGGTGGACAGGGATTCCAATTATGATGAGCTAATGAGGAAAGAAATGACGAAGCCTTTTGAAGCTCCTTTAGTTCAAAGGATGATGAATGATTTAAAGTATTATCAAGCCGTTAGAGATTCAAGATTGAAAGGTATTGGATTACCTGCAGAAATAAATGGATTCACTGATGTGATGTGGGGGGAGGGTTATTCAGGTTACGGTAATGGATTCACTAAAGGTAAAACTCAATTGGTTTTACCTCAACATCGTAAGAGAAATTCAAGAATTCCTGAAAAATATGTTTCAAAGGAAGAATTAGTTAGACAGGCACAAAAAGCAGAAGAATTAGTCCCAATTAGATTAGAATTTGATATTGATAGAGATGGGTTTAAATTGAATGATACATTCTTATGGAATTTAAATGAATCAACAATTTCTTTAGAACAGTTTGTTGCTCTGTTAATGGAAGATTATAAATTCTCATCTTCTAATACTGTAAACAGTGACAAAATTTTAAGTTCAATTAAGGAACAAATCAATGATTATCATCCAATGATTTATCCAAAAAGCTCCAAAACAAAAATGCCTGATTTGAGATTTACAGTTAATCTAGATATAACAATTGGCAATAATCAATTAATTGATAAGTTTGATTGGGATTTAACTAACCCTGAAAATAATCCAGAAGAATTTGCAAGAGTTTTGTGCGATGAAATGTCATTACCTGGTGAATTTTTAACTGCGATTTCTCATGCAATCAGAGAACAATGTCAAATTTTCATTAAATCATTGTATTTAATCGGTTATAGGTTTGATGGCTCTTTGGTCACCGGTGACGAGCTGAAAGAATTCATAAGACCACAACTAGACACACATAGTTTGATTAGACCAAGATACTTATTATCTGAATACACACCATCATTACAAGAAATTTCTTATGAAACAATCGAGAAATTAATGAAAGAAAGAGAAAGAGAATCTAGACGTAAGAAAAGAGGCCAAACCAGAGTTGGTAGAAGAGGTGGTGTTATATTACCTGATTTACATGACTTTCCAAAGACTTTCAGGAGTCCAATACCAAATAAAGTTTTACCAGGAGGTGTTAATTTACTTGGTGATCATGAAGAATATTTAGAATTTCCAATTAGTGTTGATATTCCAACGAGACAACTAAAAGAATGGGAAGATCATAAGAAGAAACAAGAAGAAATAAGACAAAAGAAACTGATTGAAGCCGCTGCTGCTGAACAGGCTGCTGCTGCCGCTGCTCTGGCTGAAGCCAATATGGCTAATCAAAGAAGAGTTTCATTCAGTTATGACTATGGTAATTCTTTTATTGTTAGAATTAAGTTGCGTGGCTCTAATAATCAAATGAGATCAATTAGATATGTGTGAATTTACCACTTGCTGTCTTTGTTTTTGTACTATTTTGTGTATCTTACTTACGTACAATTGATTTGTATGTATACAAGCTAATGTTTTAATTTTGTATTTTTATAATCATGTTACAGTTTATGTTTTATTTATTAGTATTCAACTCATTACAGAACTATGTTGAAAGAAATATGAACAAATAGACCAGACCTTTGTAAGCATTTCAGACCACTTCATCAGCATTACCGAATATGACATTAACACCATTAATATTGTTGTCATTATGAACTTGATTATTTATAGGGGGGTTAGGGGGATGTAAGTCTGCGGCAATAGCATCAGTAAGTTGGCAATAAAGGTAAAACGCAAACAAAAAGATAAACAAGCCTTCAAAATGATAAATTAAAACTGCAATAAAATAAGCTACATAAGAAAGGACCAAAGTTAAAGGTAAGGTAATTGGCCACAACCAAATATGTGCTGACTTGTTAAATAAGCTCCAACTGAACCAGCACCACCACATTTTAAATTTGGTAGGATTTGGATTCCATCTGTTGTCTATAGTTCTATAACAAAGCAAAACTTTATTTGACCTGGCTTTGTCAGTTGACTCATAAAGAGCATTTAATGCCGTATTAATCTGGAAAATATCTTCTTCTTTATTTGGATTTCCTAAACTGTCACCTCTCTGTTTTCTTTCTAATACTTTTATTAAGAATAAAAATTTTTGAATATTGTCTTGAATTGAAAACCTGGGATCTTGAACAATCGAACAAATCTTAAAACCAGAAATTAAATCCCAAGTACCGTTTCGAAGTTGCTCATCACCTGGAGTTAATTTAAATAATGAGCCTTCTGCAGTAGTTAATAATTTTGACTTTAATTCATCTTTGATATCTTGTTTATAAGTTATCCATTTAATCACTTCAATTGACTGTTCACCTGTCATGTTGTTTAATAATTGAGCTTCCATATCTATTTCCATATCTGAAATTTCAAAATGTAGAGCAGTCACAAACGCATTTAAAGGGTTTTCCAATTCCTTTTCATAATCTGGACAACCATATAATCTGAATAGCATCAATTCAAAGCTTTCCTTAGTTATCAACGAGTCATTTATTTTTAATTCTAAACTAATCATTGATGATTGCCCATTGCTTTCCTGAACATCTTTTGTATTTGTTTTTGTTGCTTCTCTACACTCTTTAAGAATGACCTTCTCTGTCTGTTCAAGTTCTTTAATACTGAGCTGTACTGCTTCTGTGCTTTCTTTTGAATTGAATTGAATGGTTTCTGGAGTTGTTGTTGGTAAGTTTGATGTCTGATGTTCTTCACAGGGGTGGTGATCTGATGATAAGCTCTGTTCATTGTTGACCCTTGCTTCACATCCACAGTTATCTTTACTTGATATTGACTCATATCCCCTGTTAGGGTCTAAACAGTATAAGATTTCAATTTCTAAAGATTGCGATTTGATCAAACTTGAGAAATAGGGGCTAATTGCTAAATGGATCTTGTGTAAGTTGTAAGTCTTTTCAAATATATGAACTTTGATATCTGACAGTTTACCACTTTCTATGAGTTCTTCAACTATGTATTTTCTGAATGAGTTTGTAGTCATACCTATAGGCAATTGTTAATTTGGTATATTTCTTTCTCCGATCCTAACAAAAGAGATCTGATCAGGAAAATAAACGCCGAACGCGAACAAAAAGGCTCAAACCAAACCATTTTTTTGGGTAAGAGAATGGTAGATAGATAATCGGAGTCAAAACAATCATGGTTTTCAAAATTATTTACTAAACAAAAACAACCAACAGAGAATACAGGCATCAAATCACATAAACTTGTCATTACTCAAATGTCAGAATGGTTTTACTAGAAAGACCACAGTAGATTAGAATGAACACTGCTCTTCTCCTGATCAATTGTGGGTTGCAGTTTCAAGAACTAATTTGGTGTTAGTTTGTGTTATTTACATACGTTAGGTAAAGGATTATATTAGGAGTGCCAGTGGGGTTAGTTTTGAGGATTATGGGAAGTTAGATGTAGTATGGAAGAATGACGTATGAAAGATGTCAGAACCCCATTACATTCTATACATTCTTCATTATAGTCAGATGTTTTTCAATCAATTCTGACAGTTTGTTTACGTAACTTTAATAAATATTTACCCCTCCCCCCCCTTTTAACCGTTTTATGTCAAGTAGGTGACTGTCTTTATCTTATCACTGCTGTTGCATTTAGAACTAATTAAACACCCATCTCATTAAATTGGATCTAAGCATTCCCAAATGATATAAATATCCATGTTTCCCACGCCAATTGCAGTTTTTTTTACTGCACACTCAGGTATATTTTCTCTTTCGATACCAAAGCACACACACACATTCAAAGCGTTATATAAAATGAAAGAAGGTTTAAAAGAAATTGATGGAAAAGATGTCGCTAAAGAGAGAAAGAAACATTTGAAAATGTTGACAGATCAAGCGAACAAGATGATCAAAGAATGTCCTATGTTAATAGACAAGCTCGATACTGAACTTCTCGAAAAGAAAATCTTTCTAAAAGCTGATGACTGGAACTGGTACCGTGAAAAGGTGAATTTGGCTTTGTATGAAATCGAAAAGACATATTTATTGAATGCCGAAAATTGGCATAAACGCTCTTTTAGCTACGTAGAGATGACTCGGGATGACAATGGCTATTACGTGATGTAATTTGAGATGGGATTCTATTAATGACCCTAAGCTTATGAAACACTCGTAAATAAAAGAGGCTGAGAATATCAATATCTGAATAACATATACAGAATACTTACCAATTGGAACTGTGTATTTTGTATAGAATGCATCGAATACAATCAATTTTCATTGAAAAAGCTATATTTATTAAAGTCTATTACTTATAGGTTAACCGGAAAAGTAAGTTGCCGTCTTTTAACACTTCTGTATACTTACTACACTCTTAAACAGGATGGTATCGAGACTGAATCATTGTGTGGGTCTAATTAAACCCCTCTTATTCATGAGTTTATCGATTTGTTGCAACCAATGATGATACTGTTGACTAGATTTTAGTTATTGTTCTCTTACGGACTAATTTCTACACACAGATGATATGTATTAAGAATTATACCTCTAAAATAGTGAGTATTTATAGTCCATGATGGATGACGTCGTAAACTGAAAAAGTAACAGCCGATCGACCCGAACATCATGCCAGTACCTACTGATCACATTAACTATTGGGAACCTGGATATGGGACTCTATTGGATAGTGAAGTATCAGAGATCAATGCTGCTCATCCAAATTAATTCAATATTGGTCTAGGACAAGGGAATCCGTTGGCCATGGACTTAAGACTGAACCATGCTGACAATGGGTGTACTATACGTGAATCGTTTAACTTATCTGCTCTTGCTTGTGTCTGGCGTTTCCTATTAGACGTGACTATTAAGGGAGGTTGAATATTCGACAGCCACCTGTCTTCATATACCTCATTATCATTCACAATATCCGTAGCTATTATTATTAAAATTCTAACGAGTAAGTTGGATTACAGGATCGTTATCTTCAGAATCCGGCAGCCAGCACCATTGATAACAATAGGTCTCCTTGTTTGGACAGAGATGATTGGTTTTGAGGTTTACCTTACTTATATATCATTTTCGCCCATTAGAAAAGTTCTTCCTGGGGATTATTGTCTTGAGCGTAATTGAAGAGCTCTATTTGAGTTTAGTGCTCGATTTCATTTTCAAATTTGTTTAATTAGTCTTCAATTTACTTTACTTTCTCTTTTATCTAACTGTTTTTTTTTTGGACTATAGCATAAGTATGATTCAGATTCATTTCATTTGTTAAATTTGAAGAGCTAAAAACTTTCAAATGATGGAAGTTCCAAAAACGTTAATTTAGTTAGATACGAGTGTCCCATGTGAAGCAGCATCCAATTACTTCTATACAGAGACTTTTAGAGTAATTACCTTTTGTCGAAGTAGAGAACTTGTACTTGTAATTGAATCCTGCCTGTAACCACATACAAAAGTGGTATGTTGTTAACTAAGCCGTAAAAGCTGTTTGGAGTTCCAAGCGAAATTCTTGCTTTTTGTTTTGCTGCGCTCCGTTTTCGTTTTCGTTTTCGTTTTCGTTTTCGTTTTTGATTTTGGTCATTTAATTATTAGTGGACTTGTTTTATTCAGGACTTACTGTTCATTTGGTCTTTCTCTTCCTCTCTCGTTATCCAAGATAGACAAGACTCCCTTGAGCTTCTCGTCATTCTTTTCTGTGACCCACCTCTAACTACAAGTCCTCGTTCAACTTCCGCCTAATTACTAATATTGGCCATGTCTTCTTATCAAAGGGTACGTATGCCCAACTTCTCTCATATGTCGCCTCGTGGCATCCTGATACAACAATCACTTCCTAAGTCTAGTGACTGTGACTGTGTTGTATGTCTTTCAGAGTCTTCAGCTAAGTCGACGTTTCCACTTGCACTTGACTTTTCTGGTAGTTTCCGGGACCTTCCATTTACAATTTGCCCTTCTAAGTACTAACACGTAACTATTACTCTAGCTTACGAACAACATCGAAATGAACAACTTGAATGCTCAATTCGATGAGCAAATTAATCAACGATTATTAGCAAATGACAGCGACGATATAAGGCTTCAAAATGATGCTGATCAAGATATCTTTTTGACTCCTACAAATAGTGTGGCTGATGATGATAGAAACACACCTATAACTGCTACATCTACGTCTAATAACAATACAACAACAAATACAACCACAGAAAATAATAACGAAGAAGGAACAGCGAATCAAACTGTGATGCAAAGAGTTCAAAATCAGGCTAGATACACTTTGTTTAATGCTCCACTGTTAAGATTCTTAAATAGAAATAATAGATACGCCGTCTTACCTAATGGTCAAAGAATAATAGGTGAAACAAATGATGGTGTTTTTAGTAACATGTCTGCTAAGCCAACCGTTAGCCAAGGAGATTCAAATATAAACGACACAAGATTACCAACTTATGAAGAAGCTTCAAACGACCCAACTCCTCCTTATTGGGAAGCTGCTATAATGGCTGGATACGAAGATGAAATCTTTGTTGAAGGTTTGCCTGTTGGTAACCTGTTGAATTTCTTCTGGAACATGATGGTTTCTATCTCTTTCCAATTTGTTGGCTTTGTGATCACTTATCTGCTACATACTTCCCATGCTGCTAAAAATGGTTCACAAACTGGTTTAGGCTTTACTTTAATCAGTTATGGATTATCCACTTTACCTTTAGGTTCCTATTCTGGTTCAAAAGGTGATGGTGATGATGGAATCAATGAAAATAAATTCGAACCCGATACTCCAAATTCTATAGACGTCGATCATACCCAAATTATAGATGGTTCAATAGATCAATATAGTTCGAATTTAAATGGGGCTTCCAGTACTATCGATGATGATTCAAATTCTTCCAATTCTAATTCTTTTGTTGATACTCCTTTTTTCTCTTATGCGCTGATTGCTTTAGGTGTTTTCATTACTTTAAAGGCCATTCATGATTATTTTAGAGCCAAGAGAAAGGAAAGACAAATTTTAAATCCCCCAACTGGTCCTGCTGTTGTAGTCTAGATTTACTTTAGTTTTATTATTATCTATTCATGTATAGTTTTATTCTTTTTTCCTTTTGTTAGTTATTTTTTTGTTTGGGTTTTGTTTTGTTTTGTTTTGCTTATTTTTATTTATGTTTTTTGTTATTATTATGTTTAATGAAAATATCTTTTTAGGGTTTATTACTATTGTTTTTATAATCATTGAGAATAGAAAGTATGTGTAAAAATATACCATCTTTTAAGTTTTGTACGACCGTCCGTCTATTACATTGTTCCTTTCCCTCCCTCAAGTCTATCTTTGATACAGCAAAAAAAAAAAATAGAATGCAGAAATAACTTTAATTACATATTTTTATATTTATCGTTTAATTAGAATGGAATCAACCCATTATAACCAACATCTTCTCGTAAATAGTAAACACAATACCACCTGACAAGATCAATCTACCTAATCTAGGAGTGGCTCCTTTCCAAAAAGTCATCAATCCTTCATTCTTAAAAATCTTAGCAAAACAATCAAATGTACCACTATATAATTTGTCTGAACCTAAAGCTTGCATTCTGGTTTTAACTGTATCAATAGGCATAGTAGTGTACACAGTAACTATACCTGCAAATGCACCTACCATGAAAGTAGCACTTGAAGATAATGGTTGTCCTGGAGGAACACCAGTTGATTGTTGTATGAAAGTCTTAATTGAATTATATGATCCTAATCTAACTGCCGAATTAGCACCTTGTCTCATAGCAACAGGCAACAATCCTTGATATAAACCTCTCAAGCCTAAATCTTGAATTAATTTAAATGTACCGAACTTAACTTGATATTTCGGTTTAGCACTCTGTTTATCATCAATCATGGCAGTTTTGATGGCTTCAGCTGGTGTAACGGCAACCACTGATTCTAACAATCCTGCTCCTAACCCAGCCAAAACACCTCTTGGGCCCGACAACTTGCCGTCTTTATCACTTAACATTTTCTTAATCGCATCGAAACCTAAAAATCTAACGCTGGCTTTGGCGGTATTACCAATCACGAAAGCTGGACATCCAACGTATAATGAGGACACACCCTGTGTTTTTGCAACATTGTAGATTAAAACCAATGGGTTTCTGGATGTCGTTGAGGATTTGGAAATCAATTGTAGTCTAGTTTTGGCAAATTCAAATGGATAAGTAACCACTCCTTCAACTGCTCCTGCTACACCACCTGCTATAAATGATTTGAAAGGATCTGGCTTCTTAACTTCTGTAGTGGTACCTGGCGGTGTTTTTGTAGACATAATGGTGCTCAATGAATATTATAGATAACTTAAGGGGCTTCAATTGGCAGGAAAAGGACAGATTAAACTGGCACGAACGACGAGATTGACCAAAAATTGAGATGATTCATATATCTTAAGAAATCGGTGAAAAAAAAGCACGCTGAACAGGCATGAGCCGCAGCCGGTACCGGTTTCATGATTCTATTAAAATCTTTCATATTTCTTCAAATTAATTAAATACTAGTACATAGAAGAAACGCTACAAAATAAAAGAAAAGAATTAATATATGTGGAGTAGAATAAATAGTACAACAAGATAGACAAAAGAAAGAAAAACCCAAAATTTTAAATGCAGAGTACCACTAATCAGCATCACTTGCGATATCTTCGAAATCCGCTTCGTCAATATCATCTTCATCTAATTCTTCAATATCATCAGTAGCTGTATTAGTAGCAGCAGAAGTTACAGAGGCAGCAGAATCATTAGTAGTAGTTTTGTTTTCTACAGGCGTATCTTCAAATTCAGCTTCATCGATCATTTCTTCGTCATCATCGCCAAATGCTTCAAATTCATCTTCATCGATATCTTCGTCTTCTTCAGCATCCTCCTCATCCTCGATAGCTTCCTCATCTGCCTGTCTTTGTTTCAATTGTGCATAATATGCAGTCAAAGCATCCATTTCTTCAGTCGATTCAGCGGTAGTTGGAGCTGCTGTTGTAACTGTAGCTGCGCCGTTTGATGTAAGAGTATCGACTGTTGAATCACCGCCATTTTCAGTTTTGATTTCAGACGCTTCTTCACCACCTTCTCCTTCTTGTTTAATTTCACCTTCTTCACCTGTTTCTTGTTTAACTTCTCCATCCGCATCTTCTCCTTCTCCTTCTCCTTCTCCTTCAACACGATCAACGCCATCTAGTTTACCCAATGCAGCTTCACCAATTGTGGATTGCGCCACCCAAGATGGTAATGCATTTTGTCTAAGTTTTTCATTCTTAGCGTTTTGTAATTCTTGCTCACGTCTTTTCAGATCTTCTTCATTGGCAGTAATTTCAACATTAATTGAAGCTTGCGACTTTTTGTAATAGTTACCATTTGCTCTTTCTTTAGCCAACAATTCCTTTTCTTTTCTGGTTAACTTATTACCCTTATTGAAGACGGAATAAGCAGCCAATGAAGTTGAAGAAGCTGGAATATGTTTGATTAATGATGATTCAAAATTGTTGTCCTCAATTCTTAAATCATCTATTTTTTTTAGAGTGTCAATGGTTGTTTTTAGTTGATTCATTAAAGTTTCCAATTTTTCTTGTCCCTTCTGAGCCTCCAGTCCTGAATCGTCATCAACTAAATCACTACCACATATACTACAAACAAAACAAGATTTGTCTTCACTTAATAGTGTTGAAACATCTAATAATGAAAATTTAGCATGACAAATAGGACACATATAGCCCATAGGATCACCCAAATTACCGATTTCATCTTTAGTGGTCTTGACTAAGTTGTGAACTTTCCATTTGACACTATCGATCGCTTCAATAAAATGAATGTAAAAATATGTTCTAGTAACCAATCGAAATTGACCTGAGCCTGAACCAGCACCAGAATGTTCCTTTTGTGTAAAACTTACAACAAGTCTATCCTCTATTAATTTATTTAAGAACGATCTGAATGCTTTTTTATGTAGACATGTTAATTTGACTAAATCCTCTTCGTATAAAACAGAATGAAATAATAAAGCCTCTATAATTAACACGCATTGATGTGGATAAAATGCCCTTGTAACTAATCGTAACAGTTGATGTGTCGCTTCATCTGCTTGGTGAGACTGGTTAGACATGACTTTGACCCCTTAAAAATTGACCAGAGACTGATGTTGGTGGAGAAATAGGAAGATGAGTTGTTTGAAATCATCTATCAAACTTGTTCTGTTCTGATCGAGATCTTTCAAACTCAAAATGAGTCGGTAAATATATGGTGCGTCTATCGACTTAATCAGCACCTGTGCACCAGAAACCTTTGTTTGAGGTCTCCCCGATGATAATTTAACAATCCATTCCCATTTTACTTGCTCATTTATCTGTTAATTGAAGCCAATCAATCAAAATTCAAAGAATACAATAATATCATGAGTGTTTGATAACAAATCTGATAAATCTTATAATTCATTAACTAAAATATAGGTACTCCAAGTTTCAAATTGATTGTTCCAAGTATCGAAACTTCTTAAATAATTACAATTGTATGCATCCTTCTCGTTTTGGGTACTGGTGAAATTGATTTACAACAAACGACTGAAGATTTAGGGAACTCAATCACAGAACACTATGAAAATGTAAGTGAAAATGAGAAAGACGACATTTTTCACGGACATTATCCTCGTTGTACAAAAAACAAGAACATTTCTACTAGTGAAAGGATTTATGAATTGCCAGATCTATTTATTCGCATGATTTCAGATATTTGCTGAAATTATTAATTACTTGACTTGAAAAGACCTGACCTATTGGGGTCAGAATAACTAAGCGCTCATTCCGCTCGCCGAAATAGATTATAGAATTTCTTGATTGATTTTGTTGGTAGTGTATAGCTTAGTTACTATCTACTGGTTTATAGTATAATTCCCAAAATACTTAAATTAAAATGTAAAACTCCTATAACGCAAGTGCAAATTTATTATCCAAGCAAGCTAAAGAACCCTTTATAACCAACTTCAACATCCCACAAGAATTCTTTTAATTCGTCTTCAGATAAATATTCACCTACTTTCAATGAATTCAATTTAATTAACCATTGAACTAAATTAGCCTTTCCATTAAATTCAGGAAATATTTTCACTGTTAAAGTAATAATATCAGTCAGCAAAGGATGCAATTGTTCTTTAGAGTTATAATTCAATTTAATCGCATCCATTAAAGTAATGAAAGAGCCAGTTGCCTCTGCAATTAATTTGCCTTTTGTTCCACTGTCACTGACAGCCATCGGAATCGAAGTTGAAGATTGAGATGGAGATGGAGATTGTTTCTGATGTTGTTGAAAGTAATTTAAATGCTCTATAGTGGAAGGAATACCGACTCTTAATCTTTTCAAAGCCAGATTACAAATGGTATCCAATTTAAACATTTCAACGTATTGATTAAAAGGAATTTCCAAATGGCCGTCATTTGAAACTTCATCTTGATTTTTATTTGAGGTTCCAATGATCAAGTTTGCTTGGTTGATCAATTTCAAGCAGTTCTTGGTATAATAGTCATCTTCACGGATCTTGTCTCTAACATATAATTTTTCTAGTTGATTTAGAGTAGTCAGGATTGAGTATAGTTCACTGTATGTTTCATTACGGAGTCTTTCTTCTGTTGTTTCGTTTAAGCTGATTTCGAAGTCTAGTGATCGTTTCGCCTGTGATATGAGGTTGTATGAGATGGAACGGGAAGTTGTTGTAGGAGTGTAGGAGTATTGGACATTCATTGTATTTTCTTCAACTAGGCTGCTTTTTCTGTGACTTTAGGACTGGCTAAACTCATGAAATGGGGTAAGTCATCTCCGATAACAACTTCGCCTCTTAGAACAAAAAGCTCGCTATATAAACGTTAACGCTGTCTTTTTTCCCCAAAATCTATACCAACTGTCTCAAGTATTCCTTAATTTACTACAAATCAACAACAACAATAATGGAAGACAGCATGATAGTCAATGTGTCGTACTTAGACAACACACCTTTCATTACAACCCTCGATCACAACAAGAAATTGCAAGTCAAACTACGATTAGAGATAAGATCATTGACCGAATTCACCAAGTTCCAATTGAAATCAGTGTCATTCAGCAGAACAACACAACAATTCTATAAAATTGAATCTGATTTACTGAGAACGAAAAATAAATTCTATTCCAATGATAGATTTCCAACTATTGAAGGTTTGAAAATGGACAAAGTGTATGATGACCCTGGTATTATAGTTGATCCAATGGATCCTACAACTGCGAAGAATACAAATCCAAATCAGCAGAATAATAACAGTAGCGCTATTCCAGGTATCGATTTTGGCATTGGTAGTGGTAATTCTGGAAAAATAGTTGATTCCAAGATGGCCGAGGAGGATGATCAAGGTTGGCTAATTGGTGTTGATATGACAGTTATGAGGGTGATTGAACTTGACACTACCGTTGGTGATCATTTTATGAAATATCAAGGTGATGCAAAGGGTAACACTACTTGTACTATTGAAACCACCAATGTGTTTGTTGTTAATGTTGAATACATTGTTGATAAACATAAAATGAAATATTTCAATAAAAGATATTCGTTCAGATTACCAATTATTCTTGTTGACGCAATGAAAGTTGATTCCAGGGAACTAAGATTGACTGAAGATCTAAACAATGATTTAAGAATGGAGATCTTGTGGAATGAATTGGTTTTACAAGATAATGATAATGATGTTAGATTAAGATTTATCTCTAATTATTCAAACACATGGAAATTAAACAACATAAATTTAAAATTGATGAAAATAATTAAATTCAAAACTATTGGAGAGCCCAATAAATTGGTGGAATTGATGAACATTTCCAAACATTATAATAACTTAGTTCTAAACTCTAATTTGAATTTAAAGCTCGGTTTCAATCTGTCTGATGTACTCAAGAATCAGTTAACAAATGTTAAAGTGCAACCCAGCTCCAATCAAGAATCCAAGCTTATGATTGACACAATAATTCAAGAAAGAAGCAACAATTTCACCGAATGCACTTTCAACTCTCACAATGTCAGGAATTCAATGTATTCGATTGATTATGAACTAGTACTGGACTGCTTGTTCCAGCAAAACAATAAGGACAAACTGATCGACAAGAAGCTCCGTCTCCCTATCAAATTGTCCCCCTTTACCATCAGCCAGGATGAAAAGCTCTGTTCCAGACTGGCCAACGACCAGACCCGTCTAGATCGTTTCCAACCAGGATTGGTGTTTTACCAGACGAAACCGGGCTCGGTGGGCGGAAACGCATTTCCGGTGCTCTAGTACTTGCCCGAGTTTCCGGAAACAAAACGGCCCGTTTCCGGCGCTGAGTCATTTCGAAACTCGTAAAGCGGAAGAACACTTTTGAACAAAAAAATGATTCACCGCTCTGACCCAACTCCTTTTTTCCTGCGTTTTTTTTGTATAATACTTGCCATAATATATATTTCTTAATTTCAAAAATGAGCTTAATGAACTCTACAGCGTCGCTTTCATCTTTGACATCTTCTGGTTCTGGTTGGATAGTCCAAAAGTACGGTGGTACCAGTGTTGGTAAATTTCCTGAAAATATTTGTGACGATATAGTTAAAGATTGGAAAGACAATGGATATGATATTGCCGTTGTGTGCTCTGCTAGATCAACGAACACAAAATCAGAAGGTACAACCACACGATTATTGTTGGCTTCCGAGTTAGCTTCCGATTTGAATGAAGAAGGGTTTAAAAAAGTTTTAAAATTAATCGAAGAAGATCATGTCAATAATGCCAAATCCAAAATTAAAAGCCCCAAATTACAACAACAGTTGATTGATGAAACCAAAGAAGAAATCTATGAGGTTGAAAGACTGTTGAGTGCCTGCTGTGTGATCGGTGAAATTTCAAATAGGGTGAATGATATAGTTATGGCCTGTGGTGAGAAGCTAAGTTGTAAGTTCATGAGTTTTTTGCTAAACGACAGGGGTGTTCCATCCGAGTACATCGATTTATCAAACATTATTCCATCTGACTATAAATTGGACAGTGATTCATTGGATGCCCCTTTTTATAAGTACTTATCAGAAGCAATTGCTGAAAGAATTTTGGAATTAGATCAAGGTGTCGTTCCCGTTTTAACTGGGTTTTTCGGTATAGTCCCTGGTGGACTGTTATCTGCCGTTGGTAGGGGTTACACTGATTTATGTGCTGCTCTGTGTGCCGTTGGTTTGAATGCTGATGAACTGCAAATTTGGAAAGAAGTTGATGGTATTTTCACTGCTGATCCAAGAAAGGTTAGAAATGCTAAATTGTTACAAACCGTTACCCCAGAAGAAGCTGCTGAATTAACTTACTATGGTTCTGAAGTTATACATCCTTTTACAATGGAACAAGTCATAAAGGCTAAAATCCCAATTAGAATTAAAAATGTTGAAAACCCTTCAGGTGAAGGTACCATCATATATCCTGATAACATTGGTAAAAAAGGCGAAGCAACTCCACCACATCCACCAATTGCAATGGAAAGTTTGCCATCAAGTTTGTTCAGTGTACCAAAACAAGCTACCGCAGTCACTGCTAAATCAAACATTGTCGTTATAAATATCCATTCAAACAAGAAAACGTTATCTCACGATTTCTTAGCTAACGTTTTCCATATTTTAGATGAATATAAGTTAGTCGTTGATTTAATTTCCACATCCGAAGTTCACGTTTCCATGGCCTTACATTACAACATAGATGCCAGAAAGCAATTTTTATTGGCTGTTGAAAAACTCAAGAAGTTCGGTGAATGTGACATCACATATGATCTATGTATTGTTTCATTAGTTGGTATCCACATGAAGCAATTGATAGGCATCGCAGGAGCAATGTTTAAGACATTGGCAGACGAGAAAATTAACATTGAGATGATTTCACAAGGTGCTAATGAAATCAACATTTCTTGTGTCATTGAGAAGAAAGACGTTATTAAAGCATTGAATGCTCTGCATGATAATTTATTATTGAAGCCTTTTATTTCAGGTGGTGGCAAGGCTATTGATCAAAGAATAGCTGCTTTGAAACTGAATGATTAGTAGCATTTTTACGCTCAATTATAAAGAAAAAAAATTCTTTGTTTAGACCATTTTCTTTTCTTCCATCATATTCGTTTAGTTATGTCTTTTTGCTTCATTATAGAGGGTGTTCCTTCACCAAAAATTTCACACAAAAATAATACATAGTACATTTTTTTCTTTAATTAATTAATTTATTCGTTTCATTTTCTTTTTCTTTTTTGTTTTTGTTTTTGTATTTGTCTTTCAATGTTTACATGGCTCTATATATAAGAGAGAGAATCAAAAATTTATTAATAATTGCACTTACTTTTTACGATCTTGTAGGTAAACGATAATAATAAGTAAAGAAAGTAACATTAAAACTATTTTGATAAAATGATAACAGTTAAAAAAGATCAGATAAGAAGAAGAAATGGAAAAGCAAAACAAAATCAAGCTAAATTTAATAGTATAGAAAGAAAACACAAATAAAAGTCATATGAAAGTCATCAGTCTAGTAATCTAAAAAACAAAAATTTGATCACCTAGTTTAGAAACGGGTTTAGCCTTTTGGTATCCTAATAGATTAGCACCCTTCTTCAAAGCAGAAGTCATTGGAGGAGGACCACACAATAACAACTGAACCTCAGAAGAAACTTCAGGACCCTTTTCAGATAATTGCTCCGAAGTGATGTATCCAACTTCACCCTTCCAATTTTCAGGTGGGTTATTTAAGTAATGGACAACTTTAATATTAGAGTTCTTAGCTGTGATTTCATCTAATTCTTTTCTCAGTAAAATATCATCTTCCGTAACATTACCATATAACAAAGTGACTTTAGTTTGATCATTTGGATTGTTGGAAATAGCCTTGATGATTTGATACATTGGGGTGATACCAGTACCACCAGCAACCATAACGAAATGCTTAACCATGTTTGGAGTGTAAGTGAAGAAACCCTTTGGACCTCTGACTCTAATAGTTTCACCTAACTTCAAATTATCGACGTATTTGGAAATGTTACCTTGTTCATAAACCTTAATTAACAAATCGAAATAACCTTTAGAATCTTCATCCAAGGACATTGGAGTATATGATCTAACAATCTCTTTACCGTTGATTTCAGCACCAATTGAAATGTGCTGGCCGATAGGTAAACCCAAAACGTCGGTTGGTCTAGGTAATCCGAATTTGAAAACGGCAGAGTTATGAGTCAACACTGTTTTTTCAATTAATGGGAATTCTTGGAATTCATCAGTCTTCAAAACTTTTCTTTCTTTTGGAGATAAAAAGAAGTGAGAAGCTAAACCAGCAGCAGCGATAGCACCGATGGCAGTGACAGAGGCAAATATGAGAGTGGAGTTGCTAGAGGAAGTAGCCATTGCTGAGATTGTGTCGTTCAAAGACATCTTGTAATTAGAGGTGATTCAGGAAGCCGAAAGAAAGGGCAGGAAAGACAGTTTATAAACGAAAACCAACAAACACACCAACAAAAATCAACGTTGGAAAAATGCGCCGTTTTGGGCGACAAGACGCGAGTACGTGACGCGATCACGTGCGTCGGAATTTACTGCTCTGGTCGTGTTCTTCAATTTGACTAGTACAAACAATTAAACTAATACACAAATTCAAATCATCCCAAAAGTCTGAGCACATACTCCACCGTCGTGAAGGTGGCTGCACTACAAGGGATAGCTCTGACCAAGGCTGGTCCCATCCCTTTCCAGAACCCTTTGAAACCGTCTTTTCTGACGATATCTTGAATCACCAATTTCATCTTACCATTGTACTTTGAGTTTGCACCAAACTGATCAGACTGGATTTTGGATTTGATCACATCTAAAGGATAGGAACTTAGCCATAAAGCATCACCCGCCAAAGCACCGTAGATTAACAATTGATAGGTTGGAATATCTTCTCTTTTCAAGTGCTGTAGTCTTGTAGCTGTTTGCATTAGGTATTCATAAGTCAAGAACCAAACACCATACGCTTGGGCCTCTCTTAGCACTGTGATTGTCGAACCTCTGAAAAAACCTTTGAATAGGCCCTCTTGCTGAATAATTTTCTTTGTGGCATCTCTTGGCCCATCGTATAGTTTGGCTGAATCCTTTTGAGTTTGTAATAAGATTCTGATTTGTTCAACTGGAGAAGTAACCGGAGTATTCACAATACCAGCAAAAGCGCCAGCTAGATAAAACTGGCCTAGGGTTAGTTGATTTTGGGTTGGGTTTAACTTCAATAGTTGTCTTTTGGCTTCATGGAAAGCATAGAACTGGATGGAAACACAAGCTCCAACACCAATCAATGGAGCCAATGTACCTTTATAAAAAGCTAGCAAACCTTCATTTTTCAAAGTATCTGTGATGGCTGTGATTGGAGATGAATATTGGCCTGTTTGCAGACGGACCTTGACTAGATCAAAAGGCTGGCCTATTAACACCTGGACTCCTCCTCCTACAAAACCTGCTGTCTGTTTGAATTGATGAATGATTGTTAGTAACTGGAATTAGTAATACTCCAGGAATGTGGATAATAGTGAAGACATACAATATCTTTGACTTTTCTAGAGATGCTATGATCGATTTCGACCTTTTCTATTTCTGTGATTTCCGACATGTTTATGACTTTTTATCTTTAAACTGACTACTTTATGATGCTCTTTCTGATAAACAACTTATCTTTGGTTGTCTTCTGCTTTCTTAAACCTCTGAAAAATGGAACACAAACGCAGATGGTGTCAACTCACGTGACCTCTCCACACAAGGATCACCGACCCTATCTTTAATGATAAGCAGATAACCGGTAACTGGTATCTGGTATCTGGTATCTGGTAGCTAGGAGACAATAAATCGGTGATCACATACGCTTATTTATTTAACTAGTAAAGGGAGTTAAACAATGAACAAAACTGGAAATATGGAATCATGAAATCTTCGCCAAACACCCTATACGGAATTAATCAAAGTTTGTCACGAAATCCCGGCGCCCAAATTTTCTAAATTGATCCAATCTCCATTTTGCAATTGATAACCCCTTCTTTCTTCTAAACAGCCAAAAACAGCATGCTTCCAACTCAGATATCCATTAAGGACTCGTCCAAAAAACACAACGATGAGGATATCCAGTTAACCCCAGTTAATCCTAGTTCCAAATCCACTTCTTCGTTAATTAAACCCTTATCTTCAACCAAGTCAACTGATAACTTGAAATACAAAGTCACAACCACTATCACCAATGAATACCACCCATCCAGACCATCCCTGCTTCATTCCAGAACACCATCACTACAAGAAATCGAAGGCGACAACAACACCTACCTTGAACAAAACGAACTATTGCACCAACAGGATGAAATGTCATATCCAGAAGGCGGCTTAAAAGCATGGTCTGTAGTGATAGCTGCTTGTCTTGGATTAATCTGTGATTTTGGATTAATGAACACGACAGGAGCACTTGAATCCTATATATCCTCCAATATCTTAACCCACGAATCCTCCACTTCAATATCATGGATTTTTGCAATCTATTCATTTTTAGCGTTCGGTATGAATTTGGTCAGTGGTACATTGTTTGATCTTATGGGTGCTAGAAAGTTATGCTGTATCGGTGCAGCCTCAATTGTTACTGGCTTGTTTGCTACCGCTAATTCTACTCAGATTTGGCAATTCATCTTGGGCTTTTCCGTCTGTTGCGGAGTGGGTTGCTCGTTGATGATGGCTCCCTTGGTTAGTTGTATTTCCCATTTTTTTAAAGAAAAAAGAGGATTTGCATTAGCTATAGCCATGCCTGGTGCTTCAATTGGTGGTGTCATCTGGCCATTGGCGTGTCGTTCATTATACCCTAAAATTGGATTCACTTGGACCCTAAGAACACTAGGTTTTATCTTTTTGGGTACGTTGATACTCTCCTGTGTGTTAATAGACGACAGATTATTTGAAGTCAAAGAATTTGAAAAGCTGAAAAACGGGGGAGTTGATCCAGATTTGGGGAAGTCAACATGGGAGAAAATCAGACAGAATGTCGATCTCACAGTAATGAAGGATAGAACATACATCTGGCTTGTTATATCTTTATTTCTGAATGAATTCTCTCTTATCTTAGTCACGACTTATGTTGCTTCCTACGCTTTACACAAGGGATACTCAGAATCAATGGCATTGATTGCATTAACAGTCTTGAATGCATCAGGCATCATGGGCAGATACTTACCGACCCATTTATCGGATCACTATGGCAACTTCAACCTAATCATAGCATGCTCACTACTAATGACACTATCTATCTTTGTGTTTTGGCTACCTCTGGGTGACAAACTCTCAACATTTTTAATTTTCAACATCATTTACGGATTCGGAATGGCTGGTACATTAGCATTGACTCCCTTGTGCACCTCCGCAATTTCCAAACCACAGGATGTCGGTAAAAGGTACGGGACTGCTTATTTCTTTGTTAGTTTTGGGAACTTGATTTGTTTGCCTGTGGGTATGCAAATTACGAAGACCAAAGCGGGATATAATGGTATGGTTGCGTTTGCTGGGGTTACCTGTGCTCTGTCTACGGTTTGCTTGATGGTTACTAGATTTAAGTTGGCTGGGTTTAAAAGGGCTGTAGTTTAGTACAAATTAGATAAATACATGAATTATTTCAGGGTTGCTATCTCTTATGGTCCATTCCAACACTAATGACAGTTCCAATTGCAGACCCAGCTGTTGGATTTATGAGATTTGGGATGTTGGTTGTTTTGCTGAAATATTTGTTTTATAATATATGCGTATTTATTACTACTGAATATATTTTACCCAATCAGGTTAGTTGTAATGAGACGGTGCTGGGGTCAAAGACCAAAACCCGAATAAAGGCACGAAACTCAGTCTCCGAAGATTTCAGATTTCAAGATTTCTCGAGATCCCGACACGCTATAATTATTTCTAGACTTAGATGACGTGTACAAGTGTTATTATAAGGATATTTGTTTTATTTTTAACAATATTTTCTTAAAACATCAGAAATATATCTTTCTCTATTAAAGATAACAAAAAGATATTGAAAAGACACTAGTAATGGTAGAGAGAAGAGAAAATAAAAGGCAAAACAAAAAAAAGGTAGGGGATATTGATTGAAAAAAAACCATCAACGTCTCGAAATAAATAATATAATTAAGTAAAGTAGCAATAGCAATATTTAGTTTTAATAAAAAATAACTTAAATTTCATATATTAGAATAAAATGACATTATATTTGTAAAAAATATAAAAAAAGAGTAGTTGGTAGAGGAGAAGGGAGGATTGATGGAGACTTGGAGAACCTAGGGTTTTTTGTATGTTGAAATGTGTGAATGAATAGTTGAGAACAGAAATATAAAAACAAAAAAAATACATTATGATGCTGAAGTAGTAGATGTAATTTATTTGGATTGAACTTGGGAGTAACCACGGAATGGATTAGCATTCTTTTCTTTCAAGTATTCATCAGTTTGGTCTTGCCATTCTCTGTTCATGGTCTTTGGAATATTTCTCTTGGATCTGAAGTATAAGAAACCAGTGGCAGTTATACCAATACCAATAACGACACCCCAAATGATGTAGTTGACATCTTCAGAAGAGTGGATTGGCTTTCTTGGACCCCATTCACCAAAAGAAATATACCAAGCAGCCTTCTTTTCTTCAGCTGTTAATTGAGTCCATGGTAACTTTTGTCTTTCAGCTAATAAATCGATGACATCCTTCTTGTCTGATTCTGGCAACTTGTCCCATCTGTTTTCTAAATGAGACACTGTAGCTGGAGTTAAAGCTTGGGTAGAAGCGTATCTTAATTGGTTGACTGGGAGTCTTCTAATGGATTGTCTTAACATTACTGCTGGATGTGTATAATGAGGGATATTGGGGGCGAATGAAGGCGAATAGGGTGGTATTGGGTTCGTACACTGAAGAGCAAAGAAGTGGACAATTTGGTGATTTTATCGAATTTTTGTGATTTGTGTGGTGCGATTTTTAGAGAAGCGGAAAAGCTGAAAAACTTGCTTTGCCATTTCGCGTACGCTGATTGGTTGGCTTCCTGGTGCACGGGTGATATATGATGGGTGGTGTAATGGGGAAGTGTTATGGAAGAAAGAACAACCAGTAACAACAGAATAAACCAGAAACGACAAAGGAGGAAGAAATAACAGGATATCCACTGGCTTATATACTACAATGGTGGTTTGTTTATGTGTGTGGGCTCTGTGAGCAATAATAACAATTATATTTGCTCATCCTGAGATCTACATATGGAGAAATTATTTATATAGTATTTCTTACAAAACAACAGCAAAAGTAAAAAACAGTAAACTAAACAATAGAGAGTTAGAAAAATTAGAATTAAAAAAATGAAAAGATAGTAGTAGGCCAAGTACAAGAAACGGATATTCAATTTTTTAAACAGGGGAAAAAAAAACAAAGACAATAATTAATACTAAAAATAAAAAGAAAGTGGTGACACATAGTCAGACTCACAAATGAGGGTAAAAATAAAAAGACAAGAATAAAATAAAGAAAAAACACTGATTCATAAATCTAAGAAACTCATCAGATTCAAGAAGCAATCTTATCTCTTAAATTACCCAAGTATTCTCTGTAACTCAATCCACCGGCTCCTCTATCTTCAACCAAATCAGAAAGACACCAGATTCTTAATGGCATGATGTCTCTATTAGCAGCATAAGCAGTGGTGTTTTCATTACTAGCTGGTCCAATAACAACGTATAAACTCAAGTATGAAATAGTATCGTCTCCTTCTCTAATCTTATTAATAATATTTCTAATTCTAATATTGAAATCATTATCTAATTCTGGCAAATCAGATTTACCAACTTTAACTTCAGCCAATGTGCTAACCCCAAAGACATCTCTGATTAATTCTGGAACGGAATCTCCACCAATGTACAAAAACAGTTCAGAGGTGTTGTTGATCAAGTATAGTCCGTATTTTTCTAAAGATGTGAATGAAGCATTGATACCATCTGGTAAAACAATTTCTCCATGCTTCTTTGGTGGGAAATCATATGGATCATCTTCACCTTCGTATGGTAACCCACACTGGTCTTCCATGGTATGTAAAGGATAAACTGATGGATAGATAAAGTTAATCAATTTCTTTAATGGTGCTGTACCTAATTTATTCAATGCAGCTGCTCTGTGATCAGAAGGAACCCTACCACCTCTGAATGCAATATTTTTTGATAAAGAATGAAGTAATAATGGTAACATTCTTAAATTAGTACATAGTTGTAGTGGTGAAGATGATCCTAAATTACCTGGAACAATTTCTTTTTTGTACATTGTTAAAATATCAATCAGTTGTTTATTCAAAAAGTCTCTAGCATCATCTAATGATGATGATAAACATCTTTCGATTGCTCTGTGGGCAAAATAATTAGTAATTGCCAATTGATCAGCAGAAGCGTAAACATCCTTCAGATCTTTAGAAACTGGTAAAGCTAAAGTCAAAACTCTAATTCTTCTTTGTCCGTGACATGATGTATGTAAGAAAGCAGCCTGGAAATAAACATATGGCTTAGCAATGTATTCTTCAATACCAACTTCTGCAACGTAACCTTGATCTCTTGGCATAGATGGTAGAGCACATAAATCAGAAGATCTGTTGAAAAAATTACCATAGAAAGCATTCATCTTCAAACCATTAGAACCTCTAATTCTTAAGACACCTTCTAAACCAACTTCCATTGATAAATGATTAGAAACTTCCTTAGTTAATTTAGTAATATCTTCAACATTATTAGCAGACCAAGCTGGGTAGAAATGAGTTTGACCAGCAGTGTATCTTGGTAAATTGGATAATGTGGCAACATCCTGATAAGCAGAACCTGTTAAGAACATATCAACGGTGACTTGGGACTTATTGCAATCAATTGAGAATTTTCTATAAAATGAGTTATTTGGAGTTAATAAAGTAGTAGATTCCTTTGGTTTACCAGAAACTGAATTTTCATCTCTGACTGTTAATTTACCTTCACCTAAATTTGGTAAAGTTGAAGTGAAACAGATAATCTTACCACCAATTTGAGAAATCAAATGATGGGCAGATTTTAATGCTGGACCTAAAGCAGAACCTTGATCTTGATTGTTTGCAAAATATGAAGCGAAATTAGTTAATAATTTTTCAATATTCTTTCTGGACTCTTTCAGGTTGGCCATAATACCATCTGGAGATGGAATTAAAACTTCCTCCAAGTCAGAAACAATCATCATTGAAATTTCCTTTTCAGTTTCCTCATCAGATGGAATTTCAAAGAAAGATAAGCTTGAATCAACAGCCATGAAAGCAACTCTTGATCTGTTATCATCATTTGGAATTCTGTCTAAACTTTCTAAAATGGTGCTAGTGACAGTAGCTAATAAACCATTTTGGATTGAAGCTTGAGAAACATCTAAAACAAATACATAAATTAAAGGTTGTGGAGGTCTAACCATATACTCTTTTGGAGCAGCGAATTCAACTAATGAATGATTTAATTCATGTCTCTCCATTCTATTAGCAGGAGCTGAAGTGATTGGATTGAAATCAAAAGCTTGAGGAACATCATTTTGTAGACCACAGAAGTTACATCTCCATCTTCTACCATTTTCAGTGAATGTGATGAAAGGGTTCATGTAGGATCTACATCTTCTACATCTAGTAACTATGGAGTCATCAACAATTGGAACTGGACCAGTGGAATCAGATAAAGTTGCATAAGGTCTCAAAACAAGTGCGAAAGGTAATTTTGATTTTTTCAACAAGGAGCTAGAATTTGGAACAACGTTCAATGTTGATCTGAAATAATCAGAGCCAGGATTTGAATCACCACCAGTGGCAGCTAAATCAGGAGCTAAGATGATTGGAGGAGGAGGAAATTGTAAATCTGCAATTGGAGGAGGTAACTCTTTCAACAGGTCAGTTGAATATAATTGATTTAAAGGCAGAACCGGTTTTTGTTGTTGCTGAGGAACACCACCATAACCAGTACCTGGAGCAGAACCACCATAAACTGATTGACCACCATAACCAGATTGAGCAGGTTGAGGAGAGCCACCATAGCCATAAGGAGAATTGGTGGCAGGCTGGCCGTAAGGAGTTTGTTGTTGTTGCTGTTGTGGTTGTTGATATTGGCCGTATTGATCGTTAATGTTCATACTTTGAAAACCTTGAGCCAATTGATCAACAGGCTGTTGTTGGGGTTGACCATATGCTCCGCCATAACCTGGAACAGCAGCTGGAACACCACCAACGTTTGAAGCGGCAGCAGGATTTCCAGCAGCAGGATTGATACCATAAGCTACGTTGGGGTCAACCTGGGCGTAGCTTGCTTTTGGATAGGCTCTTCTTCTATTGTGGGACATGATGTCAATTGAAGAGGAAGAGGAGAGGATGTTTGATGTGAGAGACTGGGATTGGTGGCGGACAGTGAACTTTGAAGGGGTGGTTCCAAAGTTCGTGTCGTCGTTGTTCAGTTTTGAGCTGAAGCTGTTTGTTGATTTGTTCACTTTTTTGACAGCGCATGTTTTTTCGGTGCGGCGTGAACGTGACTATTGCACGTGACGGTTTGGTCTTTAATTTTTTAACTACTTTATTTGCTGTTAATATACACTATACACCCACACAGTTATCCTCTAAGATAACCAGACCAGAAATCTCTATCCCCGTTGGTTCCAGCACCATCACCAAACTGAGATTCAACCTGGGCCCCAAACCGAGATTCCAAGTCAGTCCAATCTCCATTCATCACCATCGTCACCAGTCTTCTTACCAAATTATAAACCATAAACAAAAGTAATCTGAACCGTTGTAAATCATCCAACACCAACTTCATTTTGTCGTCTCCATAATAAACCTTTCCTATTTCAAATATAATCAAAGCTATAATTGCCAATTTGGCCACCGTCACTAGAGTGCTTATCACTGATTTTAAAACATAGAATAAAACTCTGTAGGCAATGTACACAAGGATGATATTCGTCAAAAAGGGCACCACGATAGGATATGTGGTGTCAAGTTTGATATATAAGTGTCTGATGTATTGAATACCGGTGGACAAGTAAGCCAATGTTGTTTGTATGATAGCTTGTAGGTTGTTGTATGAGTTTGTAGGATTGGCTCCAACTCCAGCCACCGTAGCTTTAGCTGTTCTGACAGTGTCCTCGTATGCACCGTAGTTATTGTAGTTGTAGTGGTATTCGACCATAATTATCTGTATTTGATCTGTAGCTATGAAGGGAGCTATAAGATTTTGATTTTGCTTTTGCCCTCTTGCAATTATTGATCTACTTATATCTGATCTGTGTGATCTAAAATAAAAATAAACCAGCCATCGGATAAGATATTCTGAGCCGCATACCCACGCCCTGCGGCTTCCGTGCTAACTTTCTCCAACTGCTGCCGTAAGCGATTACCTCATCATATTAATTACACCGAATCTAAGCGGTCCTAAGCGGCTCAATCCCACTTTCGCTGTTGTCTCGCTAAATGCAATTTTCACTTCGATCAAATAAATGACTTGCTTAGACACCTACCACAACTTCTCTTTATTAGTAATATAAAGCCACCACTCCAGCAATCGACTTGTCCTAGTACCTGGATTCGAATACCCCAGCATACAATTTATTTATTCCGTTCAAGTCCGACTCTTGATCCCTGCCAGAACCACTGTTATACTCCCACTGACGTACCTCTCACATATATATATTATTTACACAAGATGGCAAACATTATCACACGTCCTCAAGTTCTGTCACTTTATAGATCTTTCTTAAGATACTCTGCCGGATTTGAGAATTATAACTTCAGAGAGTATTTCTTAAGCAAGTACAAGAGAGAGTTTAGAGGCTTAAGAGATGATAAGGTTGAAATAACAGATGAGTTGATTACTAAATATAAGAATGATTTGGAGGTCTTGAAGAGACAATCTGATATTTCGAAGATGTATCATTTTGATAGATTGGTTGTGGAAAGAATTGATGAGAAGCATCATAAATAGTTATGGGATGAAGTTTTTGTTCTTGTTTTTGTTGGTTGTTTTAGTTCTTACAAGGTTCAATATTTAAGTTATTAGTTTTAGTTTTTTTCTTTCCTTTACTGTATATATATATATATATATAATTTTAAAGACTTTTAAAATGTAAAGAATTTATATTAGATTATAGTAAATCTACACCAATAAAGTGAAAAGAAAAGAGGAGAAAAGTACATAATAAGCCAGCTTAGTTAAATTATTATTTTTCATAGGCAATGATAGCAGCATCACTTAATCTTTTAGCAGCATCTTCAAAAGTCTTTAAATCAGGAGCTGAAGCTAAGGATATTCTAACGAAATTACCTCTTTCTTTCTTGGCATCTGGGCCAACAGACATATTACCACCACAAACAACAGTAATACCAGTTTTAACACAAGCTAATCTAAAATCATTCATCATGTACTCATAGTAATTTCCTTTAAATTCATCCTTGGCCTTGATCACTAAAGAAACAAACATACCACATTCAGGATCATTAACTATAACTAAACCTTTCTTAGCAGCTTCAGAAGATAGTAATGCTTTAACCAATGTGTTTTTTCTCTTCAAGTATTCATTTCTAACTTTAATGATCCACTTCAGGTATCCATCGAAACCACCCAATGCTTGAACGGTGTTATTCATCACAATTTGTGATAAACCGGCTGGATTTCTGGTTGTAACCACCGTACAGTTATTGATCAGTTCAATGACTCTTTCGTGAGCAATGACGAAACCAAGTCTCATACCTGGAGCGTAAACTTTTGAAAAGGATTCTAATCTAATGACTCTACCAGTGGTATCCAAAGCAATATAAGATGTTCCTAAAGCTGTAATGAATTCTTCACTAGTTAGGTCGTATTTTGGAGTTTCATCAACTTTGGAGAAATTCAAATAAGCATATGGTTCATCTTCAATAATGATGAAATCGTATTTTTCAGCCAATGCGTAAACTTTCTTCTTGTGTTCCAAAGATTCGGAGAAACCTAAAGGATTTTGACCGTCTGGAATAACATAGAATGCCTTTGGTTTAGGTAGGCCAGGTTGTTCTTTTTCCCAGTTTTCAAGTAAATGTTTCAAGTTATCGGCATAATCTAAAGAACCATCTTCAAAGTCCAGTTTAATTGGAACGATAGTAGCACCTTTTTCCTTAGCACCGTAGATAACTGGAGTGAAAGTGAATTCTTGAGCCAAGACAACATCACCAGGGTTAACAACAGCATCAAAGGCCTTTGAAGCACCATTGGCACCACCTAAAGTCAAGATAGTCTTCCAATTTTTGAAACCAGGTTTAATAACTTTTTCAGTGAATTCAGTAGTGAACTTTAATAATGGATCTAGACCTTGAGTATTTGAGTATTGCATACCGTATTTAATATCAATTAGTCCGTCACCTTCTTCTGCTTCGACTGGGACATCAAAAGTAAGGGCTTCTTGGTCAATTGCTTCAGCATCGAAATCAGCATCTGTTTGATAACCGGTAGCAAATGGTTTTGATCTTAAACCAATCTTGATTGATTCAATTGGAAAGATTTTGTGGTTTGGAACACCACCAACCAACTCCAAAGGAGCTGGATGAGGAACGATGTGTGCAGGCAATGGGTGTGATTTGTAGAAATGTTCAAACACTCTGCCTTTGGCGTGTTCGGATAACAACTGTTCGTGAGGGTAGTCAGTGGATTGGGTCATGGTAGCAGATTTCAGTAAGATTATAAAGGAATCTGGGAGGGAATGAAGAGAATGAAGAAAAGAAGAAGAAGTCCTTGGTGGTGATTTCTAGTGTGGCAGGCGAAAAGTCAATTTAAATACTTTTGATTTTGGTTCTGGTTCTGGTTCTGATCTGAGCGGAAGCGGTAATGATAAGGGAGAGCGGGTCTAGGCCGGACCTGCCTGGTGGAGTTGCGGCATTATCCCGCTGAATCTCTGATTGTACTATCTACTACATACTTCAGGTTGAAATTATATGTTCATTTGTGTATATCGGTATGGGCTTTTACTACGAAATTGTATCCTTTCACAAGCTCAATATCTAATTAGAGTTCTAGTTTGACCAAAAGACGGAGAAAGTAGGTGGCTCGAATCTGAACCAAAGTCTCTGGTTGTGGCTCCAAATAGCCTCTGAAAAAAAAAAAAAAAAAAAAAAAAAAAAACAACCTGTTTTGGTCTTCATTTGTCACCAGAAAATGTATTACTGAACTCTAGTTTTGCACTGTTTGGATCTCGTTTAGAGAGCTGGAGAGCTGGAGAATTGCTGTGACCAAAGTTTGATAGGGTCAATTGGGTCTATCATTTTTATCTCCATTAATGTTGTGTTGTAACATAAAAAAATCGTAGCAGCCGTGCAGCTAAAAGGGGGTCCACAGCAGATCATATGCTGTATGAATCTGGCCAATAAGAACATTCACATACTCGTGATTTGTGACTTGTACACTACAAACCACCCCGTTCATTTGAAAACAACAAAAAAGAACCGCCTGCTATTTCAGTATAACAAATAAAAAAGGTAAGATAAAGAAAATACTTAATAAGAAAAAACAAAAGTTCAATTAACACCAGAATCTGTAAGTTCTGTACCACCATGGCTTAGTTCTAATAAATGCCTTTTCTTCAGCAATTTCTTGTCTTAAGACATCCAAATCCATTTCTCTTCTACCAACATCAATGTTAAGATCTTTAATTGGAATTAGCCAAACAAACTTTCTTTTCCAAATCATATAAATAGACACTAGTATCATGATAACAAAAACTGATAACCAAGCTTCAAAGAATGCCTCGGCATCTGCTTTATCGGTTGGAAATAATCCAACCCAGAATTCCAAAATAAGGATAACACAGATTAACAAAAAGCCAAACCAACTCCCAATGACTCCACACTGAGAAGTAAATGCCAACTCATCGGTGGATCTTCCATTAGCTTTCAAAGCCAATCTGAATCTAATATGACAAACACAAATCGAACCCCATGAGAAGAATGATGATAGACCTGAAATACTCAATAACCAAGTGAAAACTTCATCTTCTTTAGATGATGCTGCTAAGAAACATAATAAACCTGAAGTTAAGCAAATTGCAACGCCCACCAATGGTCTACCTTCTCTATCAATATATTTGAAGATTTGTGGACCAAATCCTTGTTCAGCTAAAGATGAGATGACTCTTGAACAGGCAAAGACACCCGAGTTACCAACGGAAAGAACTTTTTAGAGTGGTAGTTTTTGTTAGTAAAGGTTGAAATATAAATAAACAAAAAAAAACAAGTAAACTTGAACATACCTGCAATCATAATAACACAGTTCATAACACTAGGTAAACCTTTAATTCCTGCATTCTTAATACTAATAACAAAAGGGCTTGCTGTAGCATCGACACTGCTGGCACCCATCAAAGCAGGATCATCGTATGGAACCAATATACCAACCAAAGTCAACGAGACGATATAGAACAAAGTGATTCTCCAAAACACTTGTTTTGTAGCCTTTGGCAAACTCTTTCTTGGATTCTCAGTTTCTGCAGCAGCTAGACCACATAATTCAGTACCACCAAAGGAGAAAGCAGCGGTAACAAAAACTTTACAAACACCTTTAACACCATGAGAGAATGCTCCAGGATCATGCCAGTGCTTACCACCAACATAACCACCTTCTGGCCCACCACCACAACTTAAGATAATACCTAAGATAATGTATCCTACAACAGCCAAGACCTTAAGTAATGAAAATATAAATTCAGCTTCACCATAACCTCGAATACCAAACAAATTGATGAAAACAATCAAAGCCCAAAATAGAGAAACCCAAGCGGCAGGTGACACGTCGTAATTCCAATACTCAATAGTAATGGAAGCCGCAACTAATTCTAGTGGTAAAGTCATACACCAACCGAAAGCATAATTCTATAGTTTTTTTAAAGTAAGTGAATGTTAGTATACGCCTTGTGGAAAAACATGTTCTAGAAATGAAAGACTTAAAAATACTCACCCCTATATTAGTTATATCGTGTTCGTGCCAATAATATATTGTCAGTATATGGCTTGTGAAAAGCAAAAATGTGAAGGAAAATAGAAGAAATTTAGGAAAGAATATGGAAGACCAAACCTTTACCTTTTTTAGTCATATTAAAACATTTACGTACAACTCATAGCTATCAAATTTGAGGAAATGTTAGTATATGTTTTTTTAGTGAAAAGAAGTGATGAAAAATAGGCTCGAAACTAATCTGAAAACAGTCTTAAAAAAAGAGCCCGAGGGGGAGCAAGTGAACCAGCCCACTGTTTCCGAAAATATATCCGACTTACCAAATCCCCATGCTGGACTAATGAAACGAGTATTGTACTGAGCAAAAGATCCACTGATTGGGAAGGCCACAGCCAATTCTCCCAAAGCATGAACTGTACAAAACATCATTCCACCAACCAACAACCATGCAATCAACAAAGCAGCTGGACCACCCTTACGAAGTGCGCTACCAGAACCAACAAAAAGACCAGTACCAATAGCACCACCAATTGAAATCATTTGTAAATGTCTTGACTTTAACTTTCTTTTCAATGGAGCTTTTGAGGCAATAAAATTAGCTTTTTCAACTTCAGACAAATTAGGATCTATATCATAGGAGTAGTCCATGGGCTTGAAGGAATTGTAAAATCTCTTAAAGACATTACCCTTTGGTTGGTTGGTAGCTTCAATATCGATTGGCGAAATGCCAGACGAAACATCATCCACCTGAACCTTAGAGACAACAGCTGTATCTTTCTCTGTTTTATGAGACATTGGTTTGATTGTTAAAATCCAAAGATAAGAAATTTTGCTTTTCAATTACAAATTTATTGGTGGAATTCTTCTAAGGGGGGTGGGAATATGAAGGATATTTATACAGTTGCACAGAACTTAAAACAACAACCGATCTGTTGGGAGTCTGATACAGTCAGCTACATGGAATCTAATAAAGAACGAACGGCATCATCTCTCGAGGATGATAAGAGTGGGTATGAAGGGTATGATGTTTTCTCTTGGTAATTAGTATAGTGTTTTGTTAGTAGGTGTGGTTGGTCGCTTGGCCAGATAAGGGCCACATGAGCTACGCGCCGCAAGCCGCAAGAGCACGCTACTCAGTGCTTCTTCTTCGACGTACGTGTACATATATAACCATCCCCAAAGGCCGGGCACATGAAGGTCCCAAATATGTAACGTATCCCACCTAGGTATAGGGTCTGGTTCATGAATTGTTAACAGTTTGTGAGAATATTAGAAGAAGAGAATGGCTAATTATAGTATTTGAAAGAACAAAACAATTGTCTTGTTCATCTTGTGATTAATTAACTGTGATGGTGCCATGTGCAGAACAATAAAAGGGGTATGTATGTATATACAGTAAACTCATGGCAAAGTTAGAAAGGATTAAAAGCTTGGATATTTTGTTTCAAAGAAAAGTTCGTATCTAGCTACTTAACTGCAATCTGGGCGTGCTGGTGTAAATATATTTGTACATATAGCTTCCTTAAATTTAATTGGTTTATTTGTGTAATTGGAGTGGTCTATCAACCTGATAAGATTAGATAGATAGATAGATGAAGTTCTTGGCCTTTGGGGTCTTGGCCTGGCTCTTCTTAAATTCCGGTCGAGTTCATTCCTTAAATAGGTAGATGGGATAACTTTACTTTTTCCTGGATACCTACAGAGGATTCTATATAGATTCAGATGTAGACGTGGTTTGATTCTGAATTATATATATTTATGGCCATACTGACGTGCAGCTGAATATGTATAGAGGGAGGGTATTGTGTTGTTATAAACGAAAGGACCCTTTAATTTAATAATATGAATCTACAACATTATATCTATATAACTTGTACCTCGATCCAGATAAGAGCTTCTGCCCATATATATACATCTATCAATATCATCAGAGTTCATGCTGGCGGCAGCACAGTTTGAGTTTAATTGGTTACGTTAATGGAAAGAGAAGACGTTTATTTTTTCCCATACATAGCTAAAAAAAAAAAAAAAACTGAGAAAAAATACAGCGGGCGGTTAAACGCCACCATTCCGCTGACCGCAATTGATATGCGGTACAACTCCTCTCTCTTTGTTGATTGTAGCACATAGATTCAGGAATACCCTGCCAATGCAATAGTTAATGAGTAACGTTTTTGAAAGGCTCGCTTTTCCATTTATCGAGACCAAAACTGGTGTTTGCTGTGCAGATCTGATCCCCTTATCTCTTATGAGTCCTCGAGACTCCAGATAGCATTCGACCTTGTATAAGCAAAACCGTTGAACGAGAACAATAGCCATGCATCACATATATTTTAGCATTAAAATTTGTGGTATGGAGAGTGGGAAACATTGCTCTATGAGCTTGGCTAATGGACCCTGGAATTTTAGTTAAAAATAAAGGATCAAAAGATGGAGAAAAGGGATCAAAGTCTAGATTAAAGTGTTGTTACCTTTCATGTATTTACTAAAAACTTCAACAAAGTTTCTGAGACCTACTTATATTGTTTGTAAAAAAGAAGAAAATTAATCAATACAGTATAAACTTATAGGTGAACCAATGAAGAGAAAAAAAAAACTTTTGAGGATCCTCCCATGGGCAAAACTTAATCAAATACTAGATTTGATTTCTTTCAAACCACCTATATAACACAGAAAAGAAAACAAGAGAAAAGAAAAGTTGAAAAATTTTGAAAATATTAAAAATAACTATAAAACCAAGAAAAAAACAAAACACGACAACGACTACCAAACGCAAGACAAACTAACACCAGAACTTGTAAACTCTGTACCACCATTGTCTGGACTTAATATAAGCTTTCTCTTCGGCAATTTCTTGTTTCAAAAGATCCAAGTCTAATTCTCTTCTACCAGTGTCAATATCTAATTGACTTAATGGAATCATAATACAGAACTCTTTCTTCCAAACAAAGTAACTTATATACATAACGATAATCAAAGGAACACATAACCAAGTTTCAAAGAAAGATTCAGCATCAGCTTTATCGGTAGGAAACAAAGACACCCAAAATTCGGCAATAATGATTAAACCAATTAAGATCAATCCAAACCAACTTCCAATGACGCCACACTGGGAAGTGAAGGCCAATTCATCGGTGTTTCTACCTTTTTGTCTTAGCGCTAATCTGAATCTAATGTGGCACAAACAAATCGAACCCCAAGTGAAGAAAGACGATAAACCGGACAATGATAACATCCAGGTGAAAACTGTATCTTCATCTGGAGTGGCGGCTAAGAAACATAGCAAACCTAATAAGAAAACTATACCCACACCAACCAATGGTCTACCTGCCCTATCGATGTAAGCAAACCATTTTGGAGCAAAACCTTGCTCGGCTAAAGAGACAACAGTTCTAGATGCGGCAAAGACACCCGAGTTACCAACGGAAAGAACTTTTTAGAGTGGTAGTTTTTGTTAGTAAAGGTTGAAATATAAATAAACAAAAAAAAACAAGTAAACTTGAACATACCTGCAATCATAATAACACAGTTCATAACACTAGGTAAACCTTTAATTCCTGCATTTTTAATACTAATAACAAAAGGACTTGCTGTAGCATCGACACTGCTTGCACCTAAAAGGGATGGATCATTATATGGAACCAATAAACCAACCAATGTTAAAGAGATGATATAGAAAAGAGTAATTCTCCAAAACACCTGTTTTGTAGCAGGTGGCAAACTCTTTCTTGGATTTGCTGTTTCAGCAGCAGCTAGCCCGGCCAATTCTAGAATGAAAACATCGCGAAATGTATAAGTTAGTAAAACATGTTTTCTCAAGAGGTAAGTTAAAAGAAACAAAAAGTCGTATCTCATTGCATCTATTGATTGATTTGACCAATGTTAAATATAAATATTCATAAGCTAGATTAACGTACCAGTACCACCAAAGGAGAATCCTGCAGTAACAAAGACGCTACAAACACCCTTGAAACCATGAGAGAATGCACCAGGATCATGCCAGTACTTACCACCATAATAACTACCTTCTGGTCCACCACCACAGGTTAAGATAATACCTAAGATAATGTATCCAACAATTGCAATAACTTTGACTAGGGAAAAAATGAATTCAGCTTCACCATAACCCTTAATACCAAAGAAGTTGATACACAGAATAGCAATATAGAAGATAGCCACCCAAGCTGCTGAATTGACCTCCTTATTCCAGTATTTGATTGTAATTGAAGCAGCAACTAGCTCTAAAGGTAAGGTGACAAACCAACCAAGACAATAATTCCAAGCCTAAAATGGCATAAAGTTAGTAATAATTTTTTGAAATGGAAACAACAAAAAAAAAAAAAAATAACAATTCAATAAAATTAAATTATTCAATTTTTTAAAAAAATGTACTAACCATGGTAAAACCCCAAGCTGGACAAATAAAACGCGAGTTATATTGAACAAATGCACCAGAAACAGGAAAAGCAACAGCCAATTCTCCCAAAGCATGCACTGTTGAGTACATCATGACACCAACTAACAACCATGCAATCAACAAGGCAGCTGGACCACCCGAATTAAGTGCTCCACCCGAACCAACAAAAAGACCAGTACCAATAGCACCACCAATTGAAATCATTTGTAAATGTCTTGACTTTAACTTTCTTTTCAATGGGGCTTTCGAAGCAATGTAATTTGCTCTTTCAACGTCGGTCCAATTTGGATCAAACACTAATTCAGTATCCATTGGTTTGAAAGAATCAAAGAAACTACCAAAAGCACCTTTTTTCTTAGTTTCACTTGGAGAAGGCTTGTAGTTGATCGAAGCGACTTCAATATCAACATCTTGCTTGGTTCTAGTTTCTTTCTCTTTGGAAATTGGACTTGAAGACATTTTTTCCAATTGATATTAATAATGAGAAGAGTGAAAAGTAAAAAGTAAAAAGTTAAACAATTAATGAAGAGAGTAAAAGGAAAATTTAAATAAGGTATTTTTTTGTATTAGAAAGATTGAGTGGAGGAGGGAGATAAAAGAGATTTACAAAGATATTTATATTGAACACTGTGGCCCGTATCCGTTTCCGTATCCAGTTGGTGAGAATGGAAGATGGGCCATCCATAGTCCAATCAATGATAATGCTTCAAAGTGATAAGATACCCTACCCATACTTAAAGCCGTTGCTACGATTTTAGACCGTTTGCGTTTAATCCGTTCTGCCTCGGATCCCTCACAAGAACAAGATATACAACGCATCCATCTCTTTCCGTATAGTCCTCTGAGATGTTGATTGAACTTTGAAGTAACCAAATGTTGAAGCACATTTAAGCTAGATCGCAACGAAGAGGCTAAGAGATTGAATTGTCTTGGTATTCTTGACTTGGGACCTGACCCGGGAACAATCCTCCCTTATAACAATTGCTTGGATTAATTGACGTAAATAGGTTGTCCAATGGAGCCACTGCAATGATTGGCATCTGCTCCCAAAACGTTCTATAGTCTGCAAGGGGGACCAGCTGGAAGCCAACAATTCTGGGCCGTGTCGCCACACTTTGAAAAAAGCCACCAAATCAGAAATAGGATACGGCTTTTTTGCCAGTCTTATCAGAGATAGATAGGGAAAAGATGGAGTGATCGAAGTAAATGATGATATCCTTCACCTTGTGTAAATTGGAAAATGATCTAACGCACCAATGCCAGTTATTTCTTTCAGCTATTGTCCAGTTTGAAGGGTTGTGAATGTCTTGTTGTATGAATTGAACCTGGAGAGTCTGTCGGTTTGTCGGTTTGTCGGTCTGTCGATAAAGTATATAGATAGATAAGGATCCAAGGGGTTAAAATCCGTCTTATCAGCTTACAGCGAGCCAGCCCCTCGCTTCCGCCCATTTGCTTACTATTTCGATTGATAAACAAACCCATAGGAATAATCCGAGCAAACCCATAGATGAAAAAAAAAAAAAAAAAAAAAAATCTGATGATATGATCTATCATATTATATTATGCTATAGTATATATGCTACATACGGCTTTTCCTCAATAAGGTTTAATCTCCTTGTTACGCTGTCATCGAAGAAGACCTTTTTTTTGATCGTCCAATTGTCTAAAATTTTCACACCATATATATATGTATACCTCCTTCCTTGATTTCCTTTTCAACTGTATTCTGCCATACTACTATATTTGTGTATTTTAAGCTTGAGGTTAGTTACGTAAACGAATGTGATCAATTATAACCTCAAACACTTATGGTAATGTGGGTGGGAGCCAGTTATTTTTGTAATTAGTGCCCCCTTTAATTCATTTTTCAGACATGTAGATCAAACGCAATGTTGTAACGCGTAAGGTCAGTGCTCGTTCCGTACAAATTGCCACGGTTCCTATTCGTATAGTCCCGTCATGCTATGTCTTATGCAATCATTACCGAATCTAGAAATACAAAACATGTTAAGACGACAGCTATATAGAATTTATATGAAAAAAGTAAGCCCAGATCAACAATTTTTGCTTGTTCGATCTTAATAGTTTTAACATAAAGAAAAAGTACACATCTGTGAAAAGATAACTGAAACAAAACAGGGTAAAACACTAGATAGTAAATATGACATCAATGGGCATAACAAAGTGCAAAAAACAGTAACACACTGGGGGAGGAAGGGAAGGGTACATAAAAATAATCATATAAAAGTTAACAATAAACACGCAAACAACACACACACACACACACACATATACTATAAAAACAAAATCACCATCCTAAGAAATCTCTACCAACAATTCTGAACACTCTGACTCTACCACTTTTCAAATCGCCTAATCTATAGCCATTTTGCTGAACGCCCTTACTTGCCGAATACTCAATAACCCTTAGTTTCTTCTTAGTATCGTCATATCCCGTAACAACCGCACTATATGGCATACCTCCAAATCCTAATTCAATCGACTTGTGTTGCTTAAAAGGACCAGACGAATGTTGTTCAAATTTACCTTTTAAGATGACCAAGATATCACCAGGTTGGAAATTATCAATTTGGTGGATATCCATATTATTATTGTTTTTGTAAACCGTGGCACCATATGTCTTGTGGCCAATCTTTGGTAATGTTTCTTGAGGTAGTTTAGAGTAAATGTAATCGATGAATTGTTCGTTCGATGAGAATTCTCTATCTCTGGAATAGATCAATTTGGATGCTGCTTGATATGCAATTGAGCCATATTTTTGAGAAGATGAATTCAGATAGTCTGTTTTTGGTGTTGGCTTTGGTAATGCTGTTTCTTTGAATGATGATAATTCATTTGGTTTGCTTTTGTCATACGATAATTCCCATAGTCTACCGGATAAATCGGGATTGATAATGTAATAATCCAAGTATTGAACTTCTCTGCCATTTCTTTTAAGAATTGTATTTTTATCAACTTCACAATAAATATCCTTGGAGGCTAATTCATTTGGTAACGATGTAGTTTTCCACCAATATGATCCATCCTGTAAATATGTTGTGTAATCAATGCTATTCTTTCTAGCGAAACTTCCACCAGTACCTTCAGCTGAAAATGCACTAGATCCAGTAGCCGTAGATCCAACTGCTGGTGGCACTGCTGGTGCATGAATTGTAGCTGCTCTACTAGTATTATATGGACTTGATGGAGGTTGTGAATCAAGAGTGGATGTAGTTGAAACCCTTGCTGGTGGTGCAACACTTGGTGGTGGAGGTGGAGGTGGATGTGCTTGAGATCTCATCTCCATTGTTGGTGAACGTGGAATCGGAGGAATTGGTGGAGCACCAGTTGGTGAAGTAAACGTTTTTGGAATTGCCGGCAGCCCTTCCTCTGACTGTGAAAAGGAGGTTAAAACTGATTGATGAGGAGGTGGTGGGAAGGATTTTGGATGTTCTGCAACAGTTGGGGATTTCTTAACGGGAGAAGACACTGCCTTTTCTGTAACTGTATGAACTTCAACATCTGAAGAGTACTCGTCATCAGAAGAATAGTTAGTATAACCACCATTACCAGTTGTTGAGATTGGAGGAGGAGGCACAGCAGATGGAATAGGCGGTGGCGCTGATGGAACAGATCTAGAAGGAAGAGGTGGAACAGCAGGGGGAACGGATGGAGCTTGAGTGACAGCTGGCATTTGAGGAATAGCTCCTGGTGCTACTCTTGAAGGAATAGAAGGTGGTGCATTAGTATTTGCTGGAGGAGATGAAATGGTGGTAGTAACAGGTGGCACGTCAACTTGTTTGACTTCAGTAGCTGGCAATTCCTTTGCAGCAGCAGTTGTTGTTGTTGTTGTACTAGTAGTAGTGGCAGCAGCAGCAGCAGCAGCAGCAGCAGCAGTGGTAGCTCTAGTTTTATCTTCAATTGGTTTAGTTAAATCAACATAATCATGAGGTTCTTCTTCAGCAGATTCGTTATTATTATCAGAAATATAGCTGTCTTTTTCAGGTAGTTTTTCGGGTAATTTAGAAGCATCGGTTTCTAGTTTACTTGGAGTTGCAGGCTCTTGCTCAATTTCTTTAGTTTGAATTGGCAACTCTTCTTGTTTTGTTTCTTGAATAGTTTTAGTTTTTGCCAAACCAGGCAGAGCTTGTGGATTGGCAAATGGCATAACAGGAACAGCCTTTTGGATAACCTTTTCTTCTTCAGTAACAGACTTCTTCTTTTTTGATTTCTTCTTTTCAGATTTAGTAGCAGGAGAAATACCACCCAGGGGCAGACCGCCCATTTGGATACCCATGCCCATCATACTAACACCACCATATAATTTGGCCATACGCTCTCTTAATCTTCTTCTTCTTAATTCTTCATCATCTTCATCCTCCTCTTCATCATCTTCGTCTGCGTTATTGTCATCATCTTCATCTTCATCCTCACCTTCATCTTCATCTTCATCTCCACCATCCTCATCATTTTCTTCAACTTTTTGTTTTTCTTCTGAAGTTTCATCAACACCTTGCAATTGAACCCTTTCAGCTTCTGGTCCGACAGATTCTTGCTGTTCACCAGTTGAATGAGACTTAACAGAACCGCCAGTGGCAGAAGCAGGAATCGAAGCAGAGCCGGATGCAACAGATTCACCAGTTTTATCAGATTCAACACGAATCTTCTTTTTTCTCTCTTCCTTTCTTTTCAGAGCAGCATCCATTGCTTCTTGTTCTTGTTTATGCCTTTCTTCCAACAGTTTCATACGTTCTCTTAAAGTCATTCTTGGAGCTTGCTTTTCTTCAGTTTCAGCGGGAGTAGACTCGGAAACGACATTAATTGGTTGTTGATGTGACTGTTGTTGCTTAAATTTTGACTGTTGCTGTTCATATGGAGATTTGCTGATTGGAGGAGGAACATAATGCGACTGCTGTTGAGCAGCGGCAAATGACTTTTTAACAAAAGATTGTTCAATTGGCTTCATCATACCCGGTAAAGGAGGTTGGGAAGTTTCATTGAAAGATTGAACCTTATTAACAAATGCATTGTGTGGAGGAGAAGTGGTGCTACTAGCAGGAGCAATAGCTGATTTAGGAGGAGTTTCAATTTCTTCTTCTTCTTCAACTTCAACTTCTGGTTCTTTTGCAGCAGCAATTGGGGATTGAGCTTGAGTTTGAGTTGAAGGGGGTGGAGGAGGTGGTTGTTTTTGTTGTTTTGGCTCTTCTTTGTAGGTTTCAACAAAGGTACAAGGAAAATACCCAGAAGATAAACCACCCGTAGCAAGGTCTTTATAAGTACCGAACAGCCAATCACTGTCAACTACTTCAGTCACAGTGATAACTTGACCAACTTTGAATGCCAAATCATCCGAAGCATTAGCATCTTCGGGGATATACTCGTACCTTGATATGACTTGGTAAGGAACGGACATTGTGGAATTAGAAGTTTAATATGAGCCAGTGACTGTACTTGGAGCAGTATAAGTGATTCAAAGGTGGATCGTAGGAGTAATCAACACTGATAAAACGCAACTGGATAACGGCAAATAGACACTTCAAACCACCAGCTAAAAGTGATTCGAATCTGCGCCCCCAGATTGACAGTAAAGTCGTGCGAAAAGCAAAAATTAGTCACGTGACAGAAATGTACAAACGCGTTCTTCAAATTTAATCTATTCTGTTTAAGAAGAGAAGAGAAGAGAAGAGGTGGTGTACACAAAAGTATTCTCTCATTTTTAAGTTGGGATACCTGGAACAACAGCATGACGCCCATTAAAGGATTTAAGAGAGCAAGTTCTGAGTCTCGCAAGGAGAACTTGCCCACAAAGAAGTCGAAAAGGTCCTACTTCAACCACAACCATCTCCCCAAGGACAACCTAACGGCTTTCAACGCTCCAAAGGACCCAATTAAAGCTGTTCCTGTTTCTGCAGTAACTAGTACTTCAATTCTAGCAAAGAAAGATACAAATGTTATACGATCTTCTCAGGCTGGTGCAAATGATGCTGACGATATCCATTTCAATATAAGAACTCCTCGTAAACTAGAAAAACGAAAAATAAGAACTCCAAGAAGTAATGATAATAGTCAATTGCACAGTTCTGACGATAACATATTTTGGGCTGTCACACCTACTGTTCATAAAATTAGAGAGAGGAAGAATGTTACAAGAAATCAGGATGATGATGATGATGACATAGAACTAGGTAGAGATTCTCATACTAGCATGCCTTCTTCTCCATTGAAAAATGAACTGACTATGCAATCCAATCAACTTCTCGATCCTACATTACAATCAATGGTAGAAAGATACGGTAGTCCAACCCTTAACTTTCCTCCTATCCTGAATAGAGCTGTTTCAGATCCAAATTCTTCCGCTGCAAGAAAACAGGCAACAGATCAATTAATAAATAATAGCATCCCCATTATAGCTACCAGAGAATCCTTAAGTGAATCAATGTTGCAAAGTATCAACAAACTAAAAGCTTCCAGAAAAAATGCTTCTAGTGCTGGCTCGTTTAGACATCCTTCAAGTCGGTCGTCTGGTGATTCCTCTAAACAAAACGTTTCTCAATTATTACAACAGATAGGTAACACTTTTGAATCATTTCCTGTTTCCAATAGCCAAGATTTTAAAAAAAGTCTTAGTGGCAAAGCTTCAGCCAAAGATGTACACAAGACTTCAATTATCTCTGATAATGATGAAACGAGAACAAAACCACAACTACAAATTCCTGAAAAGCAAAATGACTCTTTAAGTAGTGATACTTTCGATGACGATTTTGATATGAATGAGATAGATAAAATAGTTGAAGTTGCTCATCAAAATAGAATAATAGGTACACAAGTTACTCCAGCTTCTGTAATTCCCATAACCTCAGTTCAACAACAACAACAACAACAACAACCAAAAGCCAACTCTAAGATGATTGAAGATAGTGAAGATGAATTTAGTGATGATGGTGCTGATATTATTGAATTACTTACACAGCAACGACGAGAACAACAGACACAGCCACAACCAGCCAAGTTCCCTCTACCATCATCACCGACTAAAGTGGATATTTCATCCGATAATGATGATGCTTTTAGTGATGATGATGAGAATGATCTAAAGGCTTTAATCTCAAAATTGAAAACTCAGGATCCAAATAAAAAATCTCAGCAATCTACTGCTTACAAAGATATGAAATTAGAAAATGATTTAACAAATAAAGTTCAAGATTTCTCACTAGATGAAAATTGTCTTAAAACAAGTATTAGAAGAGAGGATTGTTTCCGTTTCCAAATAGTAAACATTTTAAAGACCCGTTATAAAAGACAAGGTGTTATGAAAGATCAAATAATTCTGACCTGTAAAAACATTGACGAAATTACTAAAAAAATTGTTATTAGAGATGATTGGTTAGTTTTAGATTATTCTATTAATGACATCATCCATGTTATTACAGACGGGTCACCTGGTGCTAATCCTCAACTTGTTGATAAAGATAATAATTTAATAATTTGGAATCCGGATATTTTATTGTCTGCTACGACAATTGCTGACGCTGTTTCTTGTCCAAGAGAAAGTGTTATTAAAAACAGATTCAGTGGTCCTGGTGAGTATAGTTTACCTATGCTTGTTGGTAATATTGTTCACGCTCTTTTTCAAAAATGTTTAGCTACCCGTGATTTATCTGATGAATTTGTTGATGAATTTATTGAGGAACAATTAGATCTAAACTCAGTTCCTATTTTAACCATGGATAAAGAACTTCCTGAATTCAAAGAAATAATCTTGCAACATTTCATGTATATAAAAGAATGGATTACAACTTACCTTCCTCCACTGGATAATTCTTCTAGAAATTCAAATTTCAATAAACCAACTGAATTTAAAGCTACCAATGTGTTAGATGTAGAAGAAAATATTATGGCGCCAGTTTTCGGTTTACGTGGGTTAATCGATGTGGTCATAGAAACTAGATTAAGAAATGGATCTAAAATAGTGGTTCCGATGGAAATTAAAACCGGTAAAGATAGAATCTCAAATAAAGGTCAAGTTTCCTTATACACTCTATTGGTTAGAGAAAGATATGGTGTTGATAACTCGAAATTTTCTTTAGTTTATACTAAGATGCATCAAAGTTATTTTTACGCTTTACAAAGAAATGAATTAAAACAACTAATTAATATTAGAAATGATATATCCCAATATATGAAATACGATGTTACGAAATTTCCCAAAGTTATTCAAGATACTTCAAAGTGTGAAAGATGTTTTACTCGTGATCTATGTATGACATTACATAAATTAGTTGAAGATGGTACCTCTTCAAATACTGGATTAGAGGAATCGTTGTTTGAGTCAATTACTGGACATTTGAATTCTTCTCTTTATAAACAATTTTATACTCGTTGGAATGATCTGTTAACTAAAGAAGAAGGTTTAATTAACTTAATGAAAAGAGATCAATGGAAATTTACATCGAAAGAAAGAGAACTCTCAACTGGTAAATGCATTGGTGGATTGTCATTAGTGAAAGCCCAAGGTTCTTCTAAGACAACTCGATCTTATTATCAATTTGAGAGAGATCTTAATTTCAATCCACCTTTAACAACTGGACAATTAAGTAAATATGATAGAATTTCATTAAGTGATGAAGATGGGCATTTTGGTTTAGCTTTTGGTTTTATTGAATTGATCAGTCCTGATTTTATTATTATTTCTACGGACAGAAAATTCTTAAATTCTGCTGTTAAATTACCGAATTTTGATTCCAAGACAAATCAAATATTCAAACCTGTTTTAAATGGTGAAGTTCCTGGTGAAATTGATGATGCTTTAAAAAAAACTAAATATCGAATAGATAAGGATGATGCCTTTCATGGATTAAAACTAGCTAGATTCAATTTATTAAATTTATTTATGGCAGAAGGTGACATTAAGAGAAGGAAGTTGATTGTTGATTTAGAAAAACCTAAGTATTCCAAGACACCGATCATAGAGTATAAATTTGATGGAAATAAATTTAATAGTGATCAATTGAAAGCATTCGATAAAGTATTGAAAACCAAGGACTATAGTTTGATTTTAGGTATGCCCGGTACGGGTAAAACCACAGTGATTGCTAATTTAATCAAAGTATTAGTTGAGAATAAGAAAACTGTCTTGATTTGTTCGTATACACACTCTGCTGTTGATAACATTGTTGAAAAATTGATTGAATTAATTGAAAATTTAAGTTTATTCAGAGTCGGATATCCATCTAGAATCAGTTCCAAAGTTCGTAAGTTTGCCTTGAACACCAAAGAATCGATTTATCCAAAACCAATGAAAACAAAAGAAGATTTTGAAAAAACATTCATGGAACCCCAAATTGTTGCAAGTACATGTTTAGCCATCACTGATGATATTTTCATTCACAGAAAAAATTTTGATTACTGCATCGTTGATGAAGCATCACAGGTTGCTATGCCTGTTGTTCTTGGTCCTTTAGCCTTGGCGGATAAATTCATCTTAGTTGGAGATCATTATCAACTACCACCGTTAATCACGAATCCCGAAGCCAAGAATGGAGGATTAGATAAATCGTTATTCAGAATATTAAGTGAATGCCACCCGCAAAGCGTTGTTGAATTAACTCACCAGTATAGAATGTGTTCTGATGTGATGCTTCTATCGAATAAATTGATTTATGATGGACGATTAAAATGTGGTAGCACAGAAGTTGGCAATCAAACGTTACATATCCCATTCAAGAATAGAATATATCAAGAATCAGTTGGAATTCCAAAGAATTTACAATGGCTTAATGATGTTTTCAAGGAAGAGAATAGAGTTTTGTTTTTGAATCATGATAATTTACCCAATGCCACTGAAGTGATCAGTGGAGATAAAGTTGAGAACTACACAGAAGCGAAACTAATCATTCAAATTAGTCGATCATTAGTGTTCGCAGGTGTTGCTCCAACATCAATTGGTATCATGTCATTCTATAGAGCACAATTAAAGAATTTTCATAGAAACTTGATCGACTACCCGGACATTGAGATCTTGACTGCTGATCAATACCAGGGCCGTGATAAAGACTGTATTATTATATCATTAGTCCGATCAAATGAGAAAAACAATGCGGGTAGTTTGTTGAATGAATGGAGAAGGGTTAATGTTGCAATGACTAGATCCAAGTGTAAGTTGATTATCGTTGGGTCGAAGAAGCTGATGGATACCATACCCCAGTTTGAAGGGTTCATGGAGTTGTTTGAAAAGAAACACTGGATTTATGATTTGCCTTGTGGTGCCGATACTGTGTATCGTAATCCGTTTGGTGGTGGTGCCACTGGTGCCACTGTTGGTGGTGGTTCCAGTGGTAGTAGTGGTAGTGGTCAAGGGGCTAGGAGTAGTAAAAATGTTCATATGACTAGTGATGATTGGGCTGTTCATAAAAACATGCTTTTTCAGAATATTGTTAATGGTGATTGATTTGATTTTGGTCGTATAATTAATTTTATCTATAGGTATTTATTCAATTTGATATTTTTTGAAAAGAGCTTGTAGGTAATATTTTAGGAGGTAAAAGCTATAAAGAGCTAGAGCTATAAAGAGAGAGGCCATAAAATCAAATTAAACAGTAAGAAAAGAAAAGAGAGCAAAACAAAACAGAAAGAAAGACGGATATACGACGGTAGGACAAAAAAGGAAAAAGACAGAAAAGGAACGGAAAATCAATAATCAGCTAGTTAGTAAAAAATTGGTAGTGGTAGATAAGTGAGTCTAATAAACATAATAACAATCAGAACAATCAAAAAAAAAAAAAAAGCAGTATGCAAATTAATCAGGTAATCTAAACAAAAGGCAAAGATACAAAAAGGCAGAAGCAGTGGTGAATTGCTGTAGTTGTATATATATATAAATTAAATCTTGGAATTACTAGAATTACTAGAGCATTTATTTTTTAAATACCATCTTTTCCAATTCCAGTATTCAACCAATCTTTCACCTGAATAACCAGAATAATCAAAGTCAATCAACGAAATACCACTCTGAATACCAGCCCAAATACCCCAGTAAAAACCAGGTAGTCCATAATACAACGCGATTTCATCAATCAATTGATCGACGTCAGCATCGGTGTTGATGTTGGTGCTGTCGTGGCCTAAGTATGCAGCACACCAATTTCTCATTACTTTGTTTCTCTTGTCTGGTTTAGGAATAAGGGACTTGTCACAGTTGAAGCCCTGCCATTCCATGAAATGATTTGAGATGTCAAATGCTCTAGGAGCTTTAATCATATATTCGTAATCGATAAACGAGATTGGATTTGGTTGCGTTTGTGGGGAGGTGATGGTATCGCTTACAATGAAGTCATTTGGTATGATTATGTTTCCGCTTAGTAAATCTGAATGTGATGCGACTGATGGAGATTTATTACCGATTTCAAATTTCATCCAGTCTAATTCATTTTGTAGAATTGTTGTAATTGTTTGTGGATTGGCCGGGTTGGAGGAAGAAGGGTATTGATGGATGTCCTGGTTATCGTTGCAGACTTTAGTTATGCCTTCTATTTGAGGAACGATTTGAATCCAGTGATTTATACAAGACCATATGTCATCTTGTGATGGGGTTGCTTTGGTTGCCTTGGTGTTGTACTCTTGTTTTAGCTTGGATAAACTATCCTGTATCAAACTCAATTTAATTTGTGAATGCCACTGACCTAATTTGGAGGCTATGAAAGGATACAAGCTTGGGCTTGACATTTCTTCGTAATCCAAAGAGCGGCCGGAAATGAAACCGTAAACTAATCCGTTTGCGAATCTGGCGTGGATGGGGGGAGCTAACCCAACTGAGTTTATAACTAACTGGGAAACAAATTCTCGATCTCTGTCGATGATCAAGTTTGTACCTCTACCGTATGTTCTAATCAACACTTTTTCCTGGGTTTCCAGTTTTGTGCATTGCAAGAGCATGTTGGTGATACCACCAGTCAAACGTTTGATTTCTAAAGAATCTGTGGGTTTCCAGTGTGGGAAGATTTTCAGCAACATTTTTTTAATCTGGGCAGTCTGCTGCTGCGAGTTTCCAGGATCAATGTAGTCATTTGGGAGGTAGATGGCATGTGTGCAGTAGTTATTCAACAACTGAGAGACCTGACTGTCGTTTGGGTTAGGGCTGGGGCTGGAGCTGGTGCTCGTCATTGGTGAGTTTGAGCCAGAAAGAGAGAGGGAGAGAGAGGAGACGGTCTTATTGTTTAAGAAGGAAGAGTAGACGTCCTGTGAGTAGGGTAGAAAGTGAAGGTTACCGTTACAGATGAGGCAGTAGGAGTTCATGGCGATGTAGGGGGTCCACCAGGAAAAAAGAAGTGTTTTACTGCAAATTCAAATTAAAAGATAAGTGAAATTTATTTATTCAAAAGAGATTCGAGATACAAAGTACACGCGCCACGTCACACGCCCAATAACTACACCGCCACACGCAGCTGAAACTGCTCAGGCGCAGCACGAGCTGCCTGCGCCTCAAGGTCCTGTGAATAGTCGGCGGCTGAGTAGGCAGCATCGTCGCTGTGGCGTGTGTAGAAGTCGCCGTCCTTGTCGGACGAGTCGCCGTCCTCGTCGAGCAACTGGTAGGGCACGTAGCAGAATTGGTGGTCAACGCTGGGGAAAAGACGTCTATAAGACCACCATGCCACTAACGACCCTAGTATTGAGCCCAAGGTCACATCCACAAAGTGGTGACGGTAGTCCTGTGTTCTGGAAAGGGCCACATATGCAGCATACACAACGGGTAAGATGGCAACGACACTTCTCCAAGCACCACCATGGATGTGTTTCACCAAGAGCTGGCCAAATAACCAGAAAGACACGTACCCGAACGACGCAAAACTCATACTGGAGTGACCAGAAGGAGTCGTTCTGAAACCATCCAGCAACTTGTCTGTGTCTGTGGTAGTGCAGACATCTTTGGCATAGTACAACACGTCATCAACAGCATCAGAGCTTGGTTGGCATCTGTCTAGGAAATCAGGACGGCATCTACCAATCCAGTTCTTGAGAACATCAGTGATGAACACACACGTACCGAGAGAAACCAATAATCCAACAATTGAAAGGTAAAACACGTAAACTTTCTTTTTGTTTGGGGTTAATACCAAATTAAACAAAAATATAACAATCAATGGCCCGATACTGATAACTTTAAACAACATCGAAGCACTGACTCTTTCGACCTCTGCAAATGGATGGGAAATAGTAATATCATTAATTGTAAATTGCCTCTGGTAAGGGTCTATCTTTTCAAAGAAAAACTCATCCAGCACAAGTATCAAAATAATGTAAATAACGTCGGTGAGTCTCCATTTGGTTATCACTTTATGGTATGGCAATGAACCTAATCCAAAGTTTTGTCTGTCTATGTAGAGTTCTTTTAACGACATCCTGAGGGGTGAGTAGGAATAAGATTGACCACTCCAGCCATCCATCTTCTGATTTGGTGACAATAACAAAGATAAAGGAGGTGTCTCAAGCCACTATTTATATCAATCAACACAATTACGTACACCTGCTTCTGGGCAGCTAAGCAGCTGAGTTCAGTCAGCGAGATGGAACGGATATCATCGTGGCGCAGGTACTACAGATCATCCGCCGCACCGGCCTCGTTTCCATTTTCCAAGCCCCGTCCGTGTTCAAACTGGCTTCATTATATAATTAACAGCAAATCATATTCATCCCTTTAATATACAATGAAACTAACTAAATAATTTAAAGAAGCAGTAACAAAACAAAGAGATAGCAAACAGTTTTGAATCTCATTTTTTTTCATTTCATTTCAATGAAGAAAATATAAGAACGTCTTAATCTCAACCTAAACAAATATAACTAAATATAAATAAACATAAATACACACAACCATAATTAACTAAACTTTTTTCTCTTTCTTCAAATTCTTTTCAAAATTATCAAACATCTCCTTATTATGAATCAGTAAATCCAAAATAAACAAATGTCCTCCATTTAATTTCAACGTAATCTTCAAATCTCTAATGAATTTATCAAACTTTAACACTTCAATATCAACATCGTTCCCAACTTCTTCTTCATTTGAATTAGCACCGGAACCAGATCCTGATCTACCAACGGGCTTTAATTCACTTAATTGTAGAAACAAATTACTGGCAACTCCAAAATCAGAATATTTATGCTTATTACACTTTTGTTTATACTGGATCAACTCGTCATAATGTTTCTCAATAAACTGGGAATCTTCAGGCAACTGCTTGTACTCGTCACTCAACACAACGGTAGTTGGATCATTTTCTAATTGTTTAAATAAATAGTGTGCTTCAATTGCTGTGTTTCGTGGTGGGAGGTCTTGAATTATTGACTTAATTATAAACTGCTTTCCTTGTTTTGAGCTATTGATTTTGGCTAAAGTTGTGGTAGTGGTTGTTATATGTCTCTTTAGTAGTTTAAACATAGTGGTGACTTGAAAACTCGAGGATTGGTGGAGTTTAAAGGAGAAAAAATTACTACACACGAAAACGCAAATGGCTCTCCACTCGGCTTATCGGATTTAATTGAATTCTTATTAATTAAGTAAGGCGTTTTTACGGCGTAGCGGTTCTATACACAATTCCTATATCCTATGTACATGTACAAATTGCTATCTCTAAAGCAAAGATATCTGTCTATAAACAATGGTCCCTGATCATTTTGATCTCTTTTAAATATTCATCCTTCAACCGAATTGTGTTCAATGAACTATAAATAATATACCAAGTTGATAAATCAGGTTGGAGTTTGAATTGCCTGAATTGTTTTAAATGTATGATTAAATTATAATAATCTTTTGTTTTCAAATCAGAATATATCAGGAGATTTAGTACGTCTGTCGATGGTCGAATTTGTTGGGTTGAGGAGGTTAGGAGGTTAAAGTATCCGTTTTCTGTGATGAATTCTAGAAACAATTGGTGGGTGCTGTAACTGTCGGCGGTGGATAGATGTTGGACTATCGAAGATGTTTCTTGATTGGAATAGGATTTGTTTCCTGGTATTAATTTTTCAATTGGCTCGTTTTTCCAATCTTCATGCAGTATTACTTCTGATTTGTTCATGCTTATTCTTGAATAAACCTGACTATCATTAATCGTTTCATAAGATTTCAATAACTGTAACGCTTCTTCTTTAGCTTGTTCTTCCGATATTACAATTCTTTCCAATTTTGAAAATTCTTTGATTCGAGGAACAATCTCTTGTTCTTTAACCAACTGCTCTGCTTCGTTCAACTTACTTCCTTTCGTAAAAATCTTAGCATAACGCAATTGATCATTGTCAACAGCAAAGTTCATAACTTTCTTAATCCCCTTTTCATATGGTCTATTGAATTGTTTATAGATATCCAGTATGATGAAAGCATCAACTATATCTCTATTGTTCAAATAATGTTCAATCAATTTATCGGCTCGACTCATCGTTAATGTTTGTTCTGGGTTTCCAGATTTCATAATCCACATTAATGCATCAATTGGATTTCCCTCATTCAATAAACATTCAAAAATAGGAGTCACAATAAATGGGTGGAATTCAATCTCGTTGTCAATTACGGAATTTAAATGTAACCACGTTATGACTTTTTCAACATTTTTCAATTCTGCGTGCTTGGTTAAGATTACATCCTTGATGATTGGCATTAATGGGACTCGATATTCAACCATTTTATTAATTATTGAAATCTTTATTGAAATGTCATCTATTCCTCTGAAGAAAATAAACCAAGTAGACCAATCAGGGTTGATGTCTCCTGTTTGGAAATTAGAAAGGGATTTAAAAGTCACATTGTTCTTACTAAATAATGTCTTTGTATTTAATGCTGAAAATAAAACCCAATTTAATTGATCAGCATTTAATCGAAAAGATGTGGCTTTCAATTGCTCTAAGATGTTAAATAAAACATTCGATCGGAAACTTAATGATAGAAATTGAAAGATTAAAGTGATTGAATGATCATTTAATTGATCGTACTTTAAAGATCCAATAAATTCTAGAATTGAACTTCTATCAACGTAATTATATTCAATAGAATTTTCTAACACTGCTCGAAGAATTTCATCTATGTCTCCTTCTTTCTTGGTTGTGTACTTGAAAAGTTTATTGAAATGGTGTTCATCTAGATATCCAGCAGTCTTTTCATTAACAATTGTATTTTGATAAATATCAAAATTTTCAATTGTTTGATTGTCACCAGCAAAAGAAGGGGAAACTATTTCCATAAATTTATTGAATAAATCCAATTCGGTGATAGTATCATTGAACTGATCAAACTCTAATATGAATTTATCTTTAATTGAATTAAACAATTTCTTCTCGTCGTCTGAATTATAAATATACTGTTGATATATACCGCTATCTTTAAAATGACGAAGAATATCTGATTTCGTGATTGAGTTCCTGTCAATGTATAATTTCAAGAAGACGATCCATTCATCGCTTAAATTATGCCTTTTGAAGTACTTGGAAAACCAAGTCACGTTGTTCAAACTTATTGAAATGTCGTATTCATTTATAAACTTAACTGCTTCTGAGTAGTTGTTATCATCTAAATATAGATTCACTATATATTCACAAACCTGTGGGAAATCTTTACCAGTTACCGCAATCTTATTGAATAACCAAGTTAATATTTCTTTTATATTACCATTGCAGTTATACTTGGTTTCAATTGCATATCGTAATGCATTATCATTATATAAATCATGAGCCATAATTGCTTCTGATAATTGTAATTTAGCATAACTTGTTTCATTACCCATATATTCTATAAAAGTGTTCCAAATAGTATAATTTGTTTTTAGTGGAGTAGTTAGGTTAATTTTTTCTAATGTCTCAATTGCAATTGTTTTAGAATAAATGTCAGATGCAGATAATGCATATTTGATTAATAAAGTTATTATTGATACATTATACGTGAATCTACTGGAGTAGCTCTTGAATAAAACATCTAAATATGTAGTTTCGTTTTCATCAAGGTAAAACTGAATTATATTTTTCCAGGAATTTTCACTTATGGACGACCCTTGGTTTGAAATGTGTGGTAATGAGATTAAATAATCAAGTAACATTTCTGATTTTTGGGAGCCAAAGGCAGACTTGGAAGATTTGAGTCTAAAATAATTGTTTATAATTACCTCTATGATTTCATTTATGTCTTGATTTTCTTTGATTTTTAAATTTAGTTCTTGTGTTGGAAATTCTCCATCTGTGATCTCTCCTTTTTGTGGCACCAGTTGTTCATGCAAAATTTCTTGTGAATCATCATCAACAGTTTTATCTAATGGTAATCTCATAAACGATTTGAAAATCGTTGTATTATTAAATATGTAACCCAACTCAAAATTAGCATTTGATTTTTTTAGCCAATCAACAAACCCAGAGAGAGAACCTTTACTTTCTAAACCCCATTCACTAATAGCATGGCGAATTGGTCTAAAGTCTATTTTCAACTTTATCATTTCTTGTATAATCTCACTTTTCAATTGAACATCTTTCAAAACTATGAAAATAAGGTACCACGTATACGGAGTCATTTTTAAACGTGAACTCATTATCCCTTGTAAATATCTAGTGACTAAACCCAAATCATGGTTTTTGTTTGAGGAAGACGAAGAAGATAACGATACTGACATTATAGCATAGTTGAATATTTCAATGGTTGGTTTCAAATCATCATTCACTATCATCATTTTAATTAACTGAGATACTTGCGAAGAGTCACCGTATCTGCTACAATAATAAATAAGACTGGTGTAGACACTGTTGTTCAATCCTGTTGGTGAGACGGTAGCCCTGTTACTTAAATCAATTAATGACCGAACTAGTTTATTCAATATGGGACTTTGAGTTATTGAGTGGGATCTGGAGTCAATGTGGTTTGATAGAATAGACGCTACGTCTTTTGCATGTATTTGTGTTTGTAGTTGTAGTTGTAATGATCTGCTTAGTGGTTCTGTTTCTTCTTCTTCACGGTTGTCAATTTTTGGTTCCGGAGCATTGTGAGTCAATGGTATATAAAAGCTCTGTGAAGTTTTGCTTCGAATAGTATTTCTTTTAGCATAGGGTAGAAATTTATTCACAAGATTGATTTCTTCCTTATAATTTGTTGATTCTCTGGAATAAGATCTTTTGGAGGCTAGAGCAACCAGAGCAAACAGAGAACTGGTAGCTCTTGGTCTAGTATGGTTCCAAAGAATTCGCCGTATCATTTGTCTTCATCAGATTTGGATGTTTCTTCTAGAAAATGAACAGTTTCCTCTGTTTTGCTTAAGTTCTTATTATATTGAATTAAATAATAGTAAATAATTTTTTGCCGGAGGTCAGGTGGAAGCACTGCCTTGAAACTCCTGAAATCGATCAAAACGACATACACCTTTGCGTATTTCATTATTAATAGTTTATATACAGTATGATCTATTACATACATATACAGGGGTTATTATATTAATATAAGCTTAGTAAATTTAACACTGAAAAAAAAAGTATAGTTGAACAATAGTAAAGTGTAATCAAGAGGCCAATGCCAAAAGTTTCATTGCAAATTTCTTCTTTGTGGGTTCATTTTCAATCTTATGATAGATCAAATACCAAGTTGAACGGTTAACCGGCAATCCAAAATCTTTCATTTCTTGAAGATGATCAATCAATCCATAATAGTCATTACTTTCTAAATCCGAGTAAATAGCAACGTTCATATTATCAGTAGTGATTTCAAACGATTCTGAGGATTTAATTTTGTCTAGAAGTTTGGTCGCTTCAATGAAATACCTATTCAATGCAAAAAATTCAAGTAATTTCTGTATTGAACCATCATTTAGAACATTAATATCAAAGTTACTGAAGTATTTCACAATGTTCGGAATTGCCTTTGGAGGTTGGGCAGGAAGAGAATCAATCATATCAACAGTAAGAGTGAAATCTTCAAAGTTCGTTCTTGTAAATGATTTCGGTTTCTCACTAGTTAAAGTCTTATACACTTCAGAGCCACCTTGTGCCATTTGTTGTTCACATGAGTTTAAATGCTCATATATTTTATCTGCGGCAGCTTCAAAAGAGATTTCACCTATGTTTTCACGGAATTCAATAGATCTACTTTTGTAAATCTTCAACAATTGTTGGTCTCGTTCATTTATTTCAGATTTCATTTCCAAGTCTTCAAAATTCCAGTTTCTACCATTTTCGTTGGCAAATTCAGTTAATCTTTCAAACTTATCAGTCGAATTCGACAACTTTAAATAAAACTCAAGGGCCAGATAAGCACCAATAAAATCATTTCTATTCATATAATACTTCATTAATCTATTTAATCTGGGGGGCGTAAAATTTTCAAGAGGAGAGTTATCAAAAAGAAGTTTAATGGCATCCAAAGGTCTCTGCTCTTTTACGTAAAGATCGAACAATGCAGAGGTTATATAATTATTGTTGATTAAAACTTCATCCTTGCATAATCTATTGAAATGCAACCAACTTTTTAACTGTTCGATATTTTTGAATTCTGTATATTTGGCATCAACTAGTTCATGAGCAATCGGATCGATGGGGATTTTATTTCCAATAATAGTGTCAATGAAACTTGATTTTGTTGATGTATCAGTTAAAACTTGGAATAAAATGTACCAGGTACTTGTATCTGGCTTTATTTTATTTATTGAAAATTCATCTAATATTCCAAGAATCTTAGTTTTATTAAAATGCAACTTAGTAGTTAAAACTAAAATATAATTAAGATCTCTTCTAGTTGGCTTTTTTCCAAGTGATTTCATTTCATCTAAAATCTTGAAAGTTTCATCTAATTGAAGTGAAAATGATAAAAATCTGATAAGATTACTAATTGAGTTAGTTTTTAGTTCTGAGATATTCAAATTATTGATATGCTCAACGAGTCTGGAAATATCATGTCCCTTATAAACAACGGATCCTTTCAAATATTTATCAATATTGGATACATTCAAAGAAGGAGGTAACTTAGCTTTTCTCTTTGAACTTCTCGATGCGTAATAATCATATTTATTTTTAATTATAATTTTATGATCTAGATCCAAAAACTTTGAAATGATTTCTTCTTCCTTCTTTCTGTTTCCAGATTCAAGCTCAGGGAAATCATGAATTAATTCCTGCACTATATTTTGATTCAAGCTTCTTTCTTTAAATTTAGACTTTGTTTTTATAAACTCACCAAACTCTCGCTCAAATAAACCATCTGAAATAGAACCTGACAGATGGTACAAATCCAACAGAGTAATAGCTTTCTGTATTTGACCCAACTCTTTGAAATAATATATGAAATGATTCACCAAAAAGGGCTCCAATTGGGCTCGCTGCTCCTTAACCAATTCAACAGCCCGTTCGTAATTCCTTTGTTCTTTTAAATAAAACCTAACAAGAAATAAAACAACTTCAGTATGCAATTGTCTTCCAATAACCACACGAGTTTCAAAACACCAATTGATAACTTCTTCCATATCATTAGTTTGTTCATATTTAGCACGGATGGAAAAGATATTCATTTCTTTAGTTCTGACATTATAATTTTTCATGATTTCAACTAGCATTAATTTTTGGTCAGTTTCTTTAACAGAATCCATTAACAGATTCCATGTACTTGAGTCGGTGGTTATTGTCCTTAATGAACTTCTATTATTTTCTAATATTGAGATTACAATTTCTTTGTGTTTTAACTGACCTGAAGATAACGAATGCCATAATAAAAGTCCTAACAAGTTTCTATCAATTGTAAACAAATCTATATGGTTTTGAAACAAAGTTTTAACATATTCAAACTGATAGTTAGACAGAAGGAAATGGACAATACTATTCCAAGACTCCTGATTAAGTTCAGATGCTTTTAACTTTATTATTTTCTTAACCATTTTCAACACATCTTTTAAGACGTAATCATGATAAAGGTATTTCATATTTAGAGTCTCTTTGATTATATTATTTGGGCTAGAATGAACATCGATATCCAGATCGTCTTCTTTGACTGTAAAATATGTTTTAGGAGCTTTGAATACCTCATAAAATGAATTATCTTGTATAACAGTATCTTTCTGTAACGGCAATCTAGTGAACGCTTCAATTATTCCTGAATTATTAAACAAATACGAAAACGTTTTTGTATCGATCTGAACTCCCTTTTTTTTACACCACGTGATAATTTCAGTTCTGGTTTGATTCAAATTCAATCTCCACTTAATTATTTTGGTAATAATACCATCAAGAGAGATTTTTCTTTTGACCATCTGATTAAATAATAATTCTTTCAATTCGTCGTTTTTCAAGTTCATGAAGATAACGAGCCAAGTATTCTGATTAACATTGAGTTTACATTTAATAATTCCTTGCAAAAGTCTAATCATAATCTCAGGGTCAGCTTCAGGGATCTTATCTGAAGAAGAGTCATGACGATTACATAGCATTGCATAATTGAACATATCAACGCTTGGGATTAATTTGGTTGTCATAAAAATATCAAATAATCTGGAAACTTGACTGATTGTACCAAATTTGCTAGCATAGAATAACAGACGTACATATGAAATCTTGTTTAACTTTTTCTTGAATTTTCCTTTCTTCTTTATTCCTGTTGTTGGTGTAATTGGTGTTGGCATTGTTAATGGATCAATTACATAGTTCAAAATTCTGTCCATCAACAGATTTTTGGGCACAGTTCTCGAACTCGAATCAGTCAATTTCCTTATCTCGTTATTCAAGTCGACTGCATCTAACTGTATTTCATCTTCAATGGAATGAATAAGAGGATTGGAATTCATATTTTTTGAGATTATCCTATTAATTTCTGGAGTTTGATACCAATTTGAAACTTTCAAGGTGTAACTCATTTCTGTTCTTTGTTTCGCATATGGTAAGAATAAGTTAATTAGTTTGGTTTCCTGTTCAAAACGCTTATGATTGTTTCCATCTTGTGATATTGAATAACACCTTATTGTTTGTATTCGGAAAGGCCAATTTATTTGCTTTGTGAGATGGAAATTAAAGTTGGAAGAAGGTATGGTCTTGAGCATCAAGATCCGTCTGAAATAGCAGCAAAAGAAATGTTTTTTTGTATTGTATTTGATTGTTTGTTCATTTATAGTAAGTCTTCAAAATTAAAAATTTACCAAGTGAATCTTTGATTGGGAGGTTTGCGGCTCGTGTAAACGTGATTTGATCATGTGACTTGCATCTTTTTTAATTTAAATTTTAAAACTTTTAATACTAAACTGTTTTGTTTCTCAATTAATATATTAGAAGAGGTTTCTGAAAATTATGATTCATCAAGTGATTCAAGTACAAATCGAAACAGTACTATCAATAAAAGTATACGTATAATTAACAGCATCTACGTTACAGCGTAGAACAACTTGAAAGGTAACGTAACCAGATAACTTGATTTGACGTGTGTTTTAGGAAAATTGACTTGATTTAGCTTGTTAAGACCAATTACTGCGTTTCGGTTACAAATCCGCCTGAGTTTCTGTGATATATGATTCCATATAAATTTCAAAAGATTATAACAAGTAGAGCGTAAATTGATCGTGTACTACGGGGGAAAGTAACAGAATTATCACTCTTACGTGAAGCATCAAGCATATTTTTCAATACATTCTAGAATCAACATGATAGGATTTTGGGATTTTCTAATAAATTGTAATTTCGGTTCGGCTACACGAATTCAAAAATAATAAAGCATATGCTATGCAACAAATTGTCCTGAGGCTGGCACATTTGGTACATTCATAACAAATAATGGGCAAATATAAGCGCAGGAACCAGATTTTATCTCTTTTCGACTAAGGAGGGGGGACTTATGTATCAGTAGTACTACATACTGGTATTACATATTACTTATGTTGCAAGGTTGATAGATTTCGATATAATCGTAGACTTCAACATACACATCACTGTTGCACCTGATGGATAAACATAGGTTGGCACCAAAACGAATTGCCCCAACTACGAATACGAAAACAGGTCGAGTTGGAAACGTGGATCGAAGAAATCTGACCCCAGCGTTTAAGTTCACATTAAGCATAATTATAAAGGGGTGAAAAGTGGAACGAAAACTCCCCGCCCGGTGAAAATTTTGGGTCTGATTTTGTTCTTTTCCTATTGATGTTATTTCCTCATGCAGGTGTAATTGTAATCCGAGAGTAATTGGTTTACAATTAATGTAGGAAATATCAGTCCACTAGTTCCGGCCCTAGAATTCACCACCTCCAGTAAGACATCCGTACACTGGTCGTGCGCACTCCAATCTGCTCTCAGAAACGAAAAGTCCAAGTAAAATGAAAATAACTGCCATTCGAAAGAACTTAATATCCTTTTGACATCCATTGGCAATCCAGGCTCCAGACCACCCAAGACACACAACTGACCATCCTCCACCACTACTCCACTACCTGATTTTGGTTCACACTGGTTGTCTCACTCATCCACAACAAAGGCCCTTTATTTATATTCATTTCATCTCTCTAGCTATCCATCCATACCATTCTACTCACTGTAACTAACTATTTTAATTCTTATTTATCAATTTTAATTTTAATCCGCCACTCTGATATAATATAATGACTGCCACAGCATCAACCCCAACACCAGCAACAGCAAAAAATGAAATACCAGAACAACCACAATTTCTAAAATACTCTTCATTTCCTTCTGGTAAGCATGAAGGTAAGACCCATTTCATCATAGTGGGCGCTGGTATCATTGGTGTTTGTATCGCCTTTTATTTAACAAGACATCCTAAATTTGACCCAAAGAAACACTATATCACAATATTAGAATCTAAAAGAGTTGCTGGTGGTGCTTCAGGTAAAGCTGGTGGGCTATTAGCCTTGTGGGCCTTCCCTCAACAGATTGTCCCTCTATCTTTCCAGTTACATCAAGAATTATCTAACGAATTCAAAGGTGAAGAAGAATGGGGTTATAGAAGACTAACTACTATTTCTGTTGAAGGTGATATCACCGGAAATTCAACTGTCAAAAAAAATGAAGAAAAAGAAAAAGACGAAGTCAATAAAATAGATGTGATAGAGAACAACAATAGCACAAATAATAAAGAAAGTGGAACAGAAACAGATAAGGATATAGATGCACTGTCTGCTTCCGCTCCAAGTAGAGCCAAATCTGCTAAAATCAAGAAAAATTCAATTGAATTAGCACCAGAAACTACAAATGAACCTTCAGACGATGTTCCAACTTTACCAAAAGATCTAAGGTGGTTAAATAAAGATATAATCCAAGATTGGAACCAATTAGGTAATGAATCAACAACTGCTCAAGTTCATCCTTACCAATTTACTACCTTTATATTAAAACAATGTATCGCCACCGGTGCTGTCGAATTATTAATTGGTAAAGTTGATGATATAATAATCGATGAAGATACCGGCGATTGTAAAGGTGTCTTTTATTACCCGTCTTCTGCTCAGTTCGAGTCAAAGATGGAACAACAGGAAAAGATCGAGTTATATAGTGATAAAGTTATAATGTCAATTGGTCCTTGGACTTCGAAAATTTTACCAGATTGTCCAATCTCGGGGTTAAGAGCTCATTCAATTACCATCCAACCTGAACAACCTAAAGAAATCTCTCCTTATGCTGTGTTCACAGAATTAAAGCTGAATAGCAATCCAAACGCATTTGTTTCTCCTGAAGTTTATGCTAGAAAAGATGAAGTTTACGTTTGTGGTGAAGGTGATTCATCAGTATTAATACCTGAGACAACTGATGATGTTGAAATAGTAACTGAAAAATGTGATGAATTATTCAAATGCGTTTCTCAAATAAGTGATAATTTGAAAAATGGTAAAGTTTTAAAAAGACAGGCTTGTTATTTACCTGTTTTGGATATTCCTTCAAGTTCAGGACCTTTGATCGGTGAAACTAATGTCGAAAGTTTGTATCTGGCGGCAGGTCATTCTTGTTGGGGTATTAATAATGCTCCTGCTACTGGTTTATTGATCAGCGAACTATTGCTGGATGGTGAAGCTAAATCCTGCGACATTAGTGCTTTGAATCCTTCTTTGTATTTTGATGCTTCTTTGGTTTACGATACCGAATCTGACGAATACGACGACGACGAAGATGAGGAAGAGGATGATGAAGAAGAGGAATATGAAAGTGATGATGAAGAATAGCTTTTTTAATGTTTTTCCTTCCTTTAATTTATTTACTTTACTTTTTTGTTTTTGTTTTTATATTATACTATATTTTTCTTTCGTTGTGACTGTCTTTTTTTTCCCCCTCTGTCCCCCTCTATCTTGTTTGATTATTTTCCGGTTACGAATTATTTTACAAATTTCGTTAATTAATCTTTATTTTCTCTTTCTCTTTCTCTTCTGGATTTATATGATGGTGATATACAATACTCTTTTTTTTAACGTTTGATTTATTTGATTTTGATTTTTTGTTATTTAAGTAATTATGTTTTTTCATTCTATAGTGCTTTTTCTTGTATTTTTTGTTTTTATATTCTTTTCTTGTAATTGTACTGAGATATATGAATTGAAATGAAATGTCGTAGTGTGCAAGTATAAAACTAAAACGCCTTGTTGGAAACGACCTCAGCCGATCGACGCAATGCGTTCGTTTAGTTTGGAATATTTTATAGGATGATCATCTTTTGATACAACAGCTGTTTTACCTTTTTGCCCTCCATTTTCCTTCCGAAGTATTGAGGCACCAAGACAGAGTATATATACCATCTAACCCTACTTCTCTCTCTCATTCTTACAGAAAACCATGTGGAAACTAGTGCAAGGAGGACTATCCGTCGTAGCCGGTACAGCTGAACCGGAATATGGACCTGAAGCAATCCATCCAGTTTGTGAATCATTAAAACCAGAGGACCCAATTTACACAAGTTTAACCCATGACGATTTGAAATATGTTGTGCCTGAACATACCAATGTGGAAACCCAGACTTTTTATTTCAACGATGAGACTTATTTCGGGTTTGCCCAAGTTATTCATTCAAATGTGTTCGGGATTTCAACTACTGCCCAGTTCACGTTCAAGATTTTAGATAAGTCCAAGCCAGATAATTATGTTTGGACATCCACTCATTTAGAGAACTTTGAGATTGTTCAAGGTGGTGTCGGGTTCAAGGCTGATCAGTTGTCTATTGAATTGGATGAGACTACCAATAAATCATACACTATTACTTCTGAAGTTAGTGAAGAGTCTAAAGTTTCCTTGAAGTTTGTATTGTTAGGTGATGGTGTTAAGTTTGGTAAGGACGGTAAAACCATTTATGGTACTGATGTGAATGAGCCATGGGGTTCAATGAGACATATTTTTTGGCCAAGATGTAAGGTTTCTGGTGAAGTTAAATTAAATTCAAAACAAACTGACTTTTCAGATGGAAAAGTGATCAAGTTTGATTCAACTAAAAATATTGGAATGTACGTTATGGCTTTACAAGGTATGAAGCCTCATCATGCTGCCGCTACTTGGAATTTCCTGAATTATGTAAGTAATGATTATTCAACGATTTTGATGGAATTCACAACACCAAAGTCGTATGCCTCTACTTTGGTTAGTGTTGCTGTTATCGTTGATAAGACTGGTAAAATTGTGTTAGGTTCGATTGATAATAAGACTACGTTTGTTGAGACTAGAAAAGATGAGGATTCAGGATGGGACATTCCTAAAAAGATTCAATATGATTTCAAAGGCCAAGGAAAAGATGAAGGAAGTGAAGTTGTTGTTTTTGGTGAATTGAAGAATTTAAGTGAACGTGTCGATATTATGTTTGAGTTGCCTCAATTTGTCAAGAATATCGTGGGGAGTGTTGCTGGTACTAAGCCATATATTTATCAATTTAGTAATGATTTAAAGCTTAAATTGATTGTTAATGGCGAAGTTAAGAAAGAAGAAGCTGGATATGCTTACACTGAGTCTTCTTTTGTCACCGAAGCTTAATTTTGTCGCCCAGCTAAGATTCCATTTTTTATTGATTTATGATTCTTTTTTGTTTTTTTGTTTTTTGTTTTTTTGTTATATATACATGTTTGCTAGGAAAAAGAGAATTACTTACCACACCTTTGAATATATAATAATACCTCCCCTATTTTAATTTCTAATTTTTTTGATTTCCTTATATTGTTATATCTTAATTTTAATATCTTTAATGAGTGCCTATAAATTGTTGTATTTGAGTTCGAGTTTACGTAATTTGCTCTTATCGCTGGCTGCATCTACTTAGTCTCACCTGACCGACCGATAAAGGAACAACGTACTGCCAACACTGCTATTACCATTCACATTACCAGTCATCCCTTGTTTATATTATTTGGGAAGTTATACGTTCTCTAACCTCTTTCAAAGTCTTTTAGTCTCACTGCACACCGCATCACCAGCTTCAATCCAATTTGTCTTATCAGTGCCACTTTGAAAGGCGCAACACTAAATTCGAATGAACCACAACTACCACACAAACCCTAAGTCTGCATCAATGCAGAGACACTCCACGTCAACCACAGACACTATGAATACAGCAGGCACAACCACAACCATAACCGGCCTTAATGGACCTGGCCACTCCAACGACAACGACATGATTGCGATGAACCCAGATCACCATGGAACATCCGCTTCGAAAACAAAAACAAAAACTAAAGAACTAACTACGACTCGTTATTCATCATATTCGGGAAGTAACAGTTCATCTAATGTGAATGGTTCTATGCTAAGTTCGGAATGGGTTTTGTTCAGTCCTAGCATTAATTCCCCAAACGATGACCAAGAATCCAGTACCATTACTAGGAACCACACAGCGGCTAGGTTAGAGAATGAAAGTGATGTGTTGAGTTCATCAGTGACACATTCTGATGATAACGATCGCATTGATTTAGTTTTGAATAATGAAAGTGTTTTGCTGACTAGAGGTACTGCAATCAACAGCGACATCAACAACTACCACAACAATGACCATGAAGTGTTAAACAGAACTCAATATAACGACTTTAACTTGACTGGATTAAGAACAAGATATTACGGATCTGGATTTGATGAGTTTATAAGAAACGGGAATTACTTATTCTTGAATAGATCAAGTTACTTATCCTCGACACAATCATTGGCCCCAGAATCATCAGTAGAATCATCAGCCCAATCAAAAGACGAAAACGAAGACGAAGATGAAGGTGAAGGTGATTCAGATGACGATTTACTTGACGACCTAACTCACATATCAAGAACCGTAAATACCAACCCTTTTGATGATAACATTTCTGAATTGAATTCAAGAATAGAAGACTGGAGACGTGATCAAATCAACTCATTAATCCAAGACTTACAACACCACAGCACGATGTCCAATAGTTCTTTGAATTTGGATATTCTTAAATCATGGGGGATAGTGGATGATGATTTAGTCATACAATATGGCAACTACAACCGTAACGGGAATAATACTACGGTTACCAGTACTCCTGAAGAAAGAGCCAACAAAATCATTAAACAAAAAAGTCAATCCGATAATCATCACGATACGAACACGTTTGCGGATTCTGTGTTGAGTAAATATGATGAAACTGAACTGAAATTGATTGAACAAATTTTGAAGAAATTATCAGGATCATTAACTAGGAAGCCGCCAAATACTGCCATCGGCAGCGCACACACACACTCACCTACCGCCGTCACGCACATCACCAGGTCGTCAGCTAAGAGAAGAAAAACAGGCAAACGATTCGAAAGTGGTAGGTTCATGAATAATCCAGAATTACAAAAATACATCCCTTTATATTTGAAAAACTTGATTGTTTCGTCTAACCTATATCAACAATTCCCTGCCGATGATGATGATGGCAATGAAACTGAAGTGACTGATAGTGATAGTGTTTCGACTGTTCATGATAATGCAATCTCCAGTGGTGGTAGATTCAGAGTTAGTGGTGGTCTTGGTAGAGCCGGGGGCATCGGTAGGACTGGTGTTGGTGTTGCTGGAAATTTTTGGGAGCGTAATGAAAGTGTGACTTCTAGTGTGTTGACTTATTCTACTGGGAGTATATTGGGATTTTAGAATGGGTTTATTTTGGGTTTTTTATTTTGTCTGTTTTCTTTATGTTTTGTTATGTGTTTTATGTTTTTATATAGTGTTCGATGTTATGTTACATTATATTGTTTTGGAGATTTTGATAGTTATTATTTATTTACTATACATTTATTCTTGTTGTGTTCAATTTTACTCTTATGTTTATCTGGATCGTTAGAAATTATCTGTTTTTAATAATGATAATAATAATAATAATATGAAGTATCAAGGCTAACGTCGTATATAGAAGTGGCCATTGCAGTTTTTTATCTTTATTGGACTTTGAACTTCCAGTCTACTGGTCTTTAACCCCATCACCATTTTACTGCAACTAATATAATTGGGTGCAGTATATTTAGTTGTAATACACACACATATATTATCAAATAAACAAATTCAACAAAGCAACAAGCATCCCAACTCTCTTCAATCCGCCAACGTTATGGGCAGCTCTAGCTCCAGCATCTGATGAAGTACTACTTGAATTGGAATGACCGTAAGATATGATAACTCCTGAATCAGATGATCTACCACTATCAGAACTGGTAGCTGACGTATCAAATGTGTCTGAAAAAGTATACGCAGAAACCCCAATGGACACTTGAGAGCTAACCAAAATATGGCTATTACTGCCAACTATTAGCCCACCACCAGATCCAGAAATCCTAGCACTATTCCCGGAAAAGGTTGCTGTAGAGTTAGTACCGCCACCATCAGAAGAAGAATTAGGATTCTCTCTTGTCAACTTAACAGCAGTACACGTATCACTAGGAGCATCACCACTGGAATACATCAACTCGTAAATTGTTCTCGAATAGCCATACATATCCCCAGTATCTAAACAAGCATAAAATCCATCCTGAGACCCATCCACTTCCAAATAACCATCTTGGGAAAATGAAACAGATTGTGGTTCTTCATTTGTATCCAAACTCACAAACCCACCGGAGTCGTAAAGAATGTTGAAAAACTGAGTCAGTTGATCGTACTTGTTCAATAACGTCGTTCCGTTGTATATCAATTGTTTTGGTGTATATTTGGAAGAGTTAGTTAAGAAGAGATAGTTGGTACCACTACCCTCGTGTAAAGAGGTGATTGATTGGTTGTTAAGGGTGTGTGAGTCAGGAGCATACACGTTTAGGATTATGAGTGTCTCATTGGAAGAGAGGTCGTATGTTAGGCATGGTGATAGGTGCAGTAGTAATATTAGTATTAGACTTGTAATTGACCTCATACTTTCTTGTTAAAGAGTTATGTTAAGGAGTATTAACTCCCTTTTCTTTGTGACAAAAGTAGTCAACGCTTTTTATATAGTTCTAGAGCAAAATGAAAAAGGCTGAATTAAAAGCAGGGCCCATTTTGCTGCGGTTTGGTCATGACGTGGAACAATTATATAAATATCCAGGTTTCAAAAGAAAATTGTATCCTGGAACATGGTTACATCCTCTGGAAGAATCATAAAGAGTGGTTTGTTTATCCTGAGTCGGGAACGGACTCAGACTGGAACAGAACCGCCTGGACCATCCCATCCCAGGAGACGATCGTGAATCTAATAATGAACAGTTGTTAAGAGATTGAATTTACAGTTCCAAGTTATTCAACAATTTTGATTTTGATATTTTTTCTACTTTGTGATTCAATAAGTGCAGTAGTCCTTTGAATGCTTTCAAATTCGAAAATTCGAAAATTATACAGATCGAATCACTGTGATTGAAAGTCTGAAAGAGGTAGAAACAAAACTGGAACCAAAACCAGAGCCAGAATTACACCCATGAACACCAGTAGTTTAGTCATTACTCTAATGGCCATTTTTTTAGAAGCACTACTAACAACTGAAGAGCCACTATTTTCAGTGATATCTCTAGTAATTTTAATAGAAGCACAAGCATCACTTGACAATATCGTGCATCAATCCTCATAAACTACTAAACGTTACCCGTATTCCTACAAGCAAAAAAATAAATTCTCTGAATTATCATCTTGAAAAGATCCATCATCTTAAAAAGTGAATTCATGTTCACCTTGCAGAATCACCAAATTCGGGAGCAAACTAAAAGGAAGGATGGAGCGTTTAACGAACGCGCTCAGGGCCCAGACACGGCCGTGGAGATCAGTATTTTGTTTTCTGGTGGGAGCACGGCCGCTCTGGCCCTTGTCTATGGGAACCAGAAATAAAGTGTTCTGGGAGCCAGAATTTCCTACTTTTTGTTCTGCTCTGTATCATATATCATATATAAGATAAAACCATGAATTCGCACACATGATGGAGTTTCATGACATATTCCTCTTTTACTACCTATGCAATCCACAGATATATTCTATATTAATGGAAGAAACCAAGAGCAAGCACAAAGAGAGAGACATCTCACCTCTCTCTGGTTACTCCATCCTTAACAGTTCTTGTAATGAAACACCTTCAAGTCCGGCCACTAGCACTATTGAAAATGACAAAAACGATAACTCTGAAAGCTACATTGATATAGACGATGAAGTGAGTCTTGAAACTGAGGAGAAAAAGAAGACGTATTGGGAGAAGTTGGAAACTCTTCAAATAAATCCCTTTTTCCACAAGTCTGGAAATTCTTCTGAAAAAGAAGACTTAGAAACTACGAATGATATAAAAGAGGTTAATCCAAATGCTAATATTCTGGATGAAAACTTCAGAGGATGGAATATCAGACAGCGTGTTAGTGTTGTGTCTGGGGTTAATGTGTTGACTGAAGAAGAACTTCAATTGTTGGAAGAAAGAGAAAAATTAATTGAATCTTATTTTGCTGATTCCGAAGATGAAGATGAAGATGAAGATGAAGATGAAGATGAAGATGAAAATGATAAAGAAGTTATTTTTAAAGAGAGAAATATGTTTATTGGACTTCTTCCAAAAGAAAAGAAAACTCAAGTTCTGATCGTTAAGGATGAAGAAAAAGCGAATTCAGCATTAATTAAAAGAGAGCAGGTCCCTATATTGAATCCTTTTAATGACTATGATAAAGAAACACAAGAAAGATACCGAAATGCTATAACATGGTTAATCAGAGACAGAACCCCAAGACGTTTAATGAAATCCTTATTAGCTCCTTACGATCACCCCCCTTCAATTTATAAAAAATCTGAGGATGATTTGGAAATTCAATATCAATTAATGAACTCAATCAACACTGTAACCCCATGGTGGTACTTGAACGAACTTCCTGCTCATGAAATCATTAACCATAATTTCTATTATGAAGTTGTGTCTAAAGAATTCAATGGAAGATTTCACAGAAGACAAAGAACTGTCACTTATTACATCGTTGACCATGAATTGGTTGGTAAGCAATGGGATATTACCTTTGATTTAATGAATCCTAAAGTGATCATTTCATTTAAAGAACGGTTTTTTGATGTTCCGGATGTAACTGATCAGTATTTGAAAATCTGCTCTGGTAATTATAGTGCTCTTTTTTATGAAAATGCCCTGAGACTGCTAAAGAACAAAGGTAAAGTTCCAAATCTTGAAGTCATTAAATATCAGAAATCAGAACAAGGAATAATGACTCCAAATGATGGTAAAAACGCAGTAGATTCTTTTGAATCAAATGATGATTTCATAAATTATCTATTTGCCTGTTTACCTTCAACCGCCCTTCCTAGAATTGGGGGCCAATTGTATGGTATCCAAATTTATCATAAAATTAATCAATTTATTTCTTCTAAAAGAGAAAAGATTAGACCAGGAGATATTTTAATCATTGACCAAGGTATATTCAAGCTCAAAGTCAAACCTCAACCTGATTCAAACAGCTATAGAGATATCATTCTGAATAACCTTCCAAAGACTAAGAAAGTGTACACTCACTTGAAAGTTGGTTTCTATGATAAAGATGAGGAGTTTTCAGAAGAATTGTTTGTTGGTATTATTATTGGAAGTGATTCACTTAGAAAAGAACTTAAAGCTGTTCACTTTGTTAAAGATGAAGGTTTGGTTACTACTACTTTTAAATTACATGATCTAGAATGTGGTATCTTGAAGGTTTTTAGACCTGTTGGTAAGGATATACTACCTTGGTCTTACTAATTCTGTTTTTAAAAACTAATAAATCGTTATACTTAAGTATATTAATATATTATTTCTGTTCTTAAGTCCCTTATCGGTAATCTAGAAATCACGATTACGTGAATATTTAAATAGTATTTATCACAATATTCATGAACCGTTAGAATATAAAGTATTTACAAAGTGTCTGTCTATAAACTTATACAATATGCTACGCTATATGCTATATACAAAAAATCAAAAAAAATTAAAATTCAATTTCCTCTCACTATTTCCAATTCACGCAATCCAAAGTAAGAAGCAGAACGAACAAAATTACCATCATTGTTATGCAACTCAAATTGAGGTTTGTTTGACCAATTCAAGTGAAACATTGCTTCGTTAACTTGATTCACAACATCAACTTTATCCTGGATTGATTTTAAATCTATTCCTCTCTCTTCAAGCTTGGTGTTGATTGTCTCTACGAATTCTTCGGAATTATAAGGATTCGCAAGTTGACAAAATCTATAAAGAATACTATTATAATTTGTAAAGTTATCATCCAATTTAATGAATTTTTCAAGAACGAATTCATACATTTTCGAATCAGGTAACTTGCCACTATGTGAATTATTATAATTAATGAGCGCAATTGCATTATACACCTGATTCTGATCCATGAAATAATCAATGAAACTGATTAACATTTCTTTATTTAAAGTTTTGCTTTCTGTGGTATTAGCTATCATCTTATACGTCTCTGTTGGGCCATTAATAATCAAACTTGAAGCAACATCATCTATTGTCAATGCCCTGGTGATTCTAGGGTTAATACTTAAACGTTCTTGTGGATCGATTCCTTTATCAATCAAACATGAAGCCACATCATTATTTGAATTCAACGCATCAAGAACGATAAACCACGTTGAAACATCAGTCCGAACGCCTAAATTGATAAATTCTTTCAAATGAATAACTAAATCTCTTAGATTATTTCTTCTCATATCCTTGTACAAAATTGAATTCATCATAAAAGGAGTAACTTCAAAATAGTTTGACACTTTTATCTTATCCACTAATTTTGATAATTCGATAAAAAATCCAGAACGTGCCAAAAATAATGATAAATCGTTCAACGAGGTCTGAATATAATTTTCAACCTCAATCTTTCTGAAATGTGAAACTAGCTGTGAAGTCAATTTTCTAGGGTAATTTCGACTTTCCGGGTGTAAAAGATCGATTAGTTCATTACAATCATGATCATCCCATTGTTCAGGATCAAGCCCAATATCTTCATGGTAAATTCTATAAGAACATAACGACTTGTAAAAATCAGAATCCGGCAAAGGTTCTTCATTCTTTATAATATCAATTGCTTCTTCAATTATAATTTTATTTTCATTAAAACCAAGACTTTCAATCACTTCATTTTCTCTGATTTTATAAACGTTATTTAAAAAGTTTACTTCATATTCACTTAACAGTCCACTATCGGTTTCAAATTTATTTATCATTGCATGAAGTGCATTTTTCAATTTATAGTTGTTTTGACAGAATTGTTTCAATTTATCTAAGCCTCGATTGAACGAACGATTATGGACTTTCTCATATAGTTCTAAGGTAAGATAAGCACCAACAATATCGTTATGCTTTTTTAAATAATAATCAACTAATTCTTTAGTCTTATCGAGTGAAAAATGTAATTTTGGATTCAAGTTGAAAATCATTCGAATTGCATCTAGTGGTCTATTCTCTTTTAAATAACACGAGAATAATGAAGTAAATACAAACCCGTGAAACCTAATCTCACTCTGGAAAAGGTTATTTAAGTGAAACCAATTAATAGTCTCTTCAACATTTTTCAATTCATTATGTTTGAAGAGAAAAGCCGAAGATAAGACATGACTAGGATCAATTGATTTTTCAATCATTAACGATAACATCTTGTCAGCGACTGATGAGTCAGTTAAACTTTTAAATATCATAAACCAAGTTGTCCAATCAGGTGGGATATTATTTTTGGAGAAGATTTGAAGTATAGAAACAGCAACCGCATTTCTACGATCGAAGATTCTACCAGTTGAAGAAAAGGTTGAGTATAGGGCATAATTCAAAGCTTTGGTGGTGGGTTTCCTCTTATTGAGCTCCATTTCATCTAGTAATTCCAATATTGTGCCATATTGATACTTGTAGCTCAAGAATCTTATGATTTTAGTGATTGAAGAGTCTGATAACTTTAAAAAATCTAGTCTCTTAATGTATTTGAAAATTAAAACATAATCTGATTCATCATACCAAACGGAATCTCCCAGTAATTCTTCTATGAGTTTATTATCATTTTCAGGGTCAGAGCTAGCTTCAACGATTGAACGGAGAGAATCAGGTAATTCAAACTTAGCTTTTTGTTCTAAGATCTCATTTTCAAAAACTGAAGAATCATTAACAATACCAGTTGATTCTGACAACAACAACAAAGTTGTAAGCACTTTTGATTCTTTTAAATCACCTTTCAACCAAAGAAACTCATCAATCAACTCATCTTTCAGCCGATTTGAAGTTTCATCAAACTTGGCAATTCTAACATTTTTAAAATTGGAATACTTATCAGAAAGAACAGATGGATTAAATAACTTTTTCTCAGCACACAATTTCCAGAATATTGTACCTTTCAAAAACTGATCAGTTTTTTTAAAATATGATAAGAATGCGATTATGGTTTGTGGTAATAATAATCCCTGTTTATTAATAAACTTAACGGCGTTTTCATATTCATAATTTTCCAAAAGACGTGAGACTAGAAACGTAGCTGCTCTGGGTGGTAAATGTTCTTCAAAAATTAATTCATTATCATAAAGCCAGTCAATAACCAAATTCGCATCATTGCATTCTTTATATTTCGCAGTAACAGCATAAAGAATCATTCCTGCTGTTTTAAAATTCAAATCTTTCATTCTTTTAATCAATTCAAATTGTTTATCATTATTCTCTTGTTTTATAAAATTCATCAGGATTTTCCACGTTGATACATCTGTTTTGATTTCTTTTGAATTTTCTTTTAGATAAGTAAACACTTTAACACCAAAATATTTTCCTGAAACACGTTTACAATTTAGTGAATACCATAAGATCCAATTTATAATCTTAGTGTTAATTTCAAATAGATTTTGACCTTGTTCACCATACTTCTTAATTATATCATGAGCACATTTAAACCTATACTTTCTGAGAAAAAAATGTAGAACTAACTCCCATGAATTCTGATTCAATTGATCTGCTTTATTAGCCAACAAGCCCACAACATATTTTTCAATACTATCTGCAGCTAGAGAATCATACCTCGAATCACTACCTAAAACCTTAACCAACTCACCATTTGAATCACTATCAGCGTCACAATCTAATAAATGATCCTGTAAATCAAAATATTCCTTACCATCAGGATTCTGAGCCATTTCCGAATAAACACTATAATCATCAACAACAACTGGGTCCAACTTCACACCCAAAAACGCATCCAATATAGACACAGAATTAAACAAATATCCATAAGTCGGCGCATTGAAATCGATACCTTTGTTCACCATCCACTCATAAGCACCATCGCTAGAACCACCACTCATTTCCATTCTCCATTTCAAAATACTCGCAAAGATCGGATTCAAATCGAGTTTCAACCTAATCATCTCATGAATCAAAATTTCTTTCAAATCAGAGTTATGTATCTTGTTGAATAATATATACCACGTATTCTGATCACAATCCAAATTCTGTTTAATGATCCCATCCACAAATCGCAAAGTCACACTCAAATCATCAGAATCACCATCCGTCATCATCGCATAATTGAATATCGTCGTCGTTGGACGAATCTTCCCTACAGATATCATAATGGTGAACAACTTTAACAGCTGATTAACTGACCCATGATTACTAGCATAATAAATCAAAAAAGTGTATGAAGTCTTGGTCAACCCTAACGACTTACCGTCTCTCAACCATGCATTCCCGATAACAAACTCAATCAACTGATCAACTACAGGATTCTTAAACATATACCTTGAATTAAAATCCACAAACTGCAAAATCGTTTGATTGAAATCATAATCATTAGACCTCAAAACAGCCTTCAACGACCGTTCCGCTCCTGACCCTAACCCTAACTCTAACTTCCCACCAACACCAACACCAGCTACCACTGTGGGCTCTATGGGCGTTACCACATTATTACCAAATTTCTCCGTTATTCGCAGTCCATACCGGGATGAAATATACGTCTTTGTTTGTCTTCTCGCAAATGGTAAAAATAAATTGATTAGTTCAACTTCACTTTGTTTGAGTTGATCCGATGAAGATTGTTGTAGTGTCCTGAGTCGCCTTATACCATACGGAGCTTTGTATCGGGTGAATAGCTGTGGTTTGAGCCAACGCCCTTGCATTAGCATAATGAAAAAAAAAAGGATTGAAAAGAGTTGTACTAGGTGTAGTTTGGGGTATGAAAGTTATTACTTAAAATGAGCAGAAGGCTCACAATATTTGAAAAATTAAAAAAGAGTGAGCGGCGTCACGGAATTTTCGTACTGGTCACGTGTATAGCACAGCCTCAAAACTCCTGGATCACTTCAACATGCACATATATCGAATGAAGTTTAAATACACCATTTATATCACTATACAAAGACAAAACAAAGGAAAGAAAAAAAAAAAAGAAATGACAAAAAAATACAGAAAGAAGTTTAATGCAAGAAACGAAAACATAAAAAACTGTTTACTGCCGTCAATGCAAAGACATCATTTCCAGATCATCAGACGCACTTTGTAGCAATTTAGTTGAATTTCTTCTACTTGAAGATGAATTTAGATTCAAAGAAGCTATGGATGTAATTGGACCTATAACAGGAGTGATTGAGGAGTTAGTTGGAGTACTTGACCCATTTGATGTCGTTGTGGTGGTGGTATTGGCGATGGTAGTAGTGGCGGCGGCGGTTGTAGCAGTGGTAGTGGTTGCTCCTAAAATTGGCGAATTTTGAACACTTGAAGAAGAACCAATTGAAACTATTCTTCTTTTATTACCACCATAACCACCGCTAATTATAGAATCATTATCATCCATTGATTTTCTTTTTAGGTTGGAATTTGTCGTTGCTGGTATTATACCTGTTGATTCTGATGCCGTTGAAGTCAATGAATTTGATCTACGACGAACTCCAATATGATGATTCCAGGATTCATTTGCTTTATTTATGATTTCGAATTTTTTCAAATTATCTTGATTTAAATAATTGTAAGAATTGATAGATCTAGCTAATAATGAATTTGGGACGTTAGAAGAAGATGATGATGATGAAGACGATGACAATGAAGATGGGTTGTTGTTTGAAGATATTCTAGCTGAGGTTATTGTAGAACTAATTAGATCATCCTCATCTTTGAGGGCTGTGGTTATCATTGATTCATGTTTGAATTCATCGTCTAACGGAGACATTTCATTTTGTAGCTCCGTGGCTATTCTTCTAAAAGCTTTTAATTTAGGAGTCATGTTTTTCTTTGATATTATTTTTTTGAAGAAAATATTAGGCGAGTTGTTAGAAGTAGAGTTGGAGATAGCATTACCAGTTGAATCGGGCTTTAATAGAGATGGCGGGGAATTAATAGAAGAATTGCGTGTTGGAGAACGAGAACGAGAAGAGTTATGACTATGAGAGTGTAAATTAGCAAAAATGGTTAATCTTGGAGAAGAGGTTTCATCCATTGGAAAACTATTAGGAGAAGCAGGTACGGAACCGTCCGAGTCATTGAAATTCAAATATGCAGGGTTTGTAGAAGTTATGGTTGTATTAGGAGTTGAATTTGTAGACACGTCAGAACTTGTTGGATGATGACGATTCGAGTCCTGGTTATGCAGTTTGTGGTTGTGGTTGTATGAGGATATGCTGTTAAAGTTTGAAAACTGGAATTTAAAACGATCTTTCTCGTTATATGCAACAACAGCATCTTGTTCATCCTCATCAGAAGAAGATGAAGAAGTATCAGCTATAGCACTTGAAGAAGATACAGCCTGATCATATGTTCTTGATATTCGTAGATTAGAAGCGGAATAAGAACGAGACATGCTGTTTCTTGGGGAGTCGAAAAATCTTCTAGTCGGTTTGCTTGATTTCTGAGCGTCAGAGGCTGGAGGAGTTGTCATCACAGAGTTGAACCTTGCCTGGCAAATATTCAAATTAGAGACAGGAGAGGCAAGTGTGGATTCTTCCTGTTGATTTAAATTTTGATGTTGATGTTGGTTGTTGTCGTTGTAGTTGGCCATTTGCTGCTTGAGCTTGAGCTTGGACAGGGGGGTCATTGTGATATGGGTGATGTTTCCCAGGATGGACTTGGAGGGAGGCGTTGAGCTTCTCTTGGTGTCGTTACCGTGGTACATGACAGCCTGGTGGATGCGGTCACTTTAGAGGGAAGGACATGATGATCACAGATAGATAAACCACATAAATAGATCAATCAAAATCAAATTTGCGCTCTTTACAAACAAACAAAACTTCACTTAACCCGCAACCATATTGGCATCCACAATTAACGATCAACAATCAACACCCAGGGTTCGTCTCAGCATATTCTATCAACAAGGATTTGATTGGACATGATTCTGCTGGATCATATTGTGATTGTCGGGTGGCAGGAATCAAGGTTGTAGAAGTAACGCATTGCGGGGGGAGGGCCTGACTACCATCTTGGATTGATCAACATCTGGTGGGTGATTAATCGTGACTCTCTTTCCAACCGTTGTTTTTCCTCTAATTCCAGTACACCACTCTTCAACACTCATTCAATGCTCTCATTCACCTCCAAGACACTTTCTGCTTTCTCTACCATCTCTGTCTCCTTCTCCAGAATGTCCTCGTCTCTCACCGCTAAGGCCATCGTCTATTCGGCCTACGGTGACCCTCAAGACTCCATTAAGGTCCATTCCTACAACTTATCTTCGTCCCCAAGTGCCGACCAGGTCCTACTACAAACCGTTGCCTGTCCTTTGAACCCTTCAGACATCAACCAAATCCAAGGTGTTTACCCTTCCAGGCCTCCTTTGACTACGGAGTTGGGTACTAAAGACCCATCGGCAGTTTGTGGTAACGAAGGCTTGTTCAAAGTGTTAGCTACTGGACCTGATGTTCCTTCTGACTTGAAGGTTGGAGACTGGTGTATTCCAAACAATGTCAATTTCGGTACTTGGAGATCCCATGCTCTAACTTCTTCTTCGAATTTAATGAAATTACCTCAAACCCTGTCTGTGCCATCGGCTGCTACTATCACTGTTAACCCTTCGTCCGCCTACCAAATGTTGACTTTGTATGCTGATTTACAACCTGGTGACTGGTTTATTCAAAATGGTGGTAATTCACAAGTTGGTAGAGCTGCTATTCAAATTGGTAAGAAGCTAGGCTTAAAGTCAATTTCAGTTGTTAGATCAAGAGAAAATTTACAAGAATTAAAAGACGAACTGACTCAGTTAGGTGCTACTCACGTCATAACTGAAGAAGAGAACGAAACCAGAGAATTCGGTAAAACTGTCAAGTCTTGGACTCAAGGTAAACCAATCAAACTAGGTTTGAATTGTATCGGTGGTTCCAATCTAACAAACATGGCTAGAAAGCTAGGTAAGGATGCCATTCTATTAACTTATGGTGGTATGTCAATGAAACCTGTCTCTTTGCCAACATCCTTATTTATTTTTAAAAACTTGACTGCCAAAGGTTTTTGGGTTACTGAAAACATCAAGAGAATCCCAGGTTCAAGAGAGGACACCATCAATAAATTGATCAAATTATACGAAAACGGCGAACTAGCTGAAATCTCTCACTACGAGATTGGTGTTTCCTCTGATGCCTCTGAAGATGAGTTCCTAGCTGTTTTCAAGAAAGGATTGGATGAATCCAAGAAGGGAAAGCAATTGGTGGTTTTCAACTAGATAGTGCCGCACCGCCGCTCATCTCGAGAGCGAATCAAAATTGATTTTTTTAAATACTTTGTTTTTTAGTAAGCAACTGTTTCTCATTCGTTATTTGTAGTTCGTATTCTTACTCTTACTGTGTACCCTAAACATATATCTCTCATCATGTCTAAAGCACTATCAGCCTACAGAAATGCTCTCAGATCAACAGCCATCGCTTTCAAAGGCGACATCTCAACATTGACATCCTCCAGACTAAAGATCAAAACAGAAATGAAATTACTTAAGTCAACAGAGAACCCAAACATGTCCATCGACCAAAGAATAGATTTGCTCAACCAAGTCTCCACTTTCTTGAAAAGAAATATTGTGCAAGGTGTTAAAGAAGAAAAAGATACGAAGTACTTGTTGAATATACATAAGGAGACTGAATTGGGTGATAATGAATCCATCAAAACAAAGAAGAGAAAGTCCACTTTAGGTGGAGATTTAACTGGTGCTCCTTTCCAAGGTGGTTGTTGTGGTGGTGGAAATGTTTCTTTGAAACAAAAAACTGCCTAGGCTTAATATAATGATTTTTCAATGGAATGGATCTCACTGTCCTGAAAAAATCACATTGTCTACAGCTATACGACATTCCATTGTTATTGTTTACTTTGAATACCTCCTTTTGTTATCAATTAGATTCTATTTACAAATATCGATTTGATTCAATTTTTTCCATTTCATTTCAGTTGTTATATACATAGTTCTTTACTTTTCTTTACATTACGTTTCTTGCTTATATCTTATGTTTTAAATTTTAAATTATTTGGTTATTTAATTTCTTAGAGAGGATTGTATCGTATCGTAGTAATGTTTTCAAGTTCCATAATGGATCAACTTTAAACGAGCGGGGGACGGGGTGGGCTCGGGGTGAACGGAAGAAGGAAGCAGCACGAATTGATAAGCCATTCCTTCAACTATAAACAACTTCAGAAGCAAGTTAACTTATCTTAATTTCTCTTCAATTAAGCATTTCACACATAATTAAAAATGCCAACACCGACTAAACAACAAGAAGTGGTAGAAATATTCCAACTCCAAGACACTGAAAAACAACACCACTTATCCGATCAGCAACCTCTCTTATCAACCGCAGAAATTCAAAAGGGTAAAAATTACAACGCTTTCGCCCATGAAGACATCTCCAACTTTCCTGAAGGTGGTTTCAAAGCCTGGTTAACAGTTGCCGGCTCTATGTTTGGCCTAATGACTGTTTTTGGTGTCATGCAAACAATCAGTAGTATTCAATTATTCATTCAAACAAATCAATTAAAAACCACAAAGATTTCCTCAATCTCTTGGATTTTCTCAATATACATGTTTTTCAACTTATCAATGGGAATCATATCTGGTCCGTTGTTTGACATCTATGGTATTAAAAAAGTTCTTGTGCCTGGTATCATCCTAAATTGTGGTGGGTTGTACGCTTGCTCTTATTCTACTAAGTTATGGCATTTTATTCTAAGTTTTGGTGTTGCGTCAGGTATGGGATCAGGAATGATGTTGAATCCGTTGCTTGCTGTTATTTCCCACTGGTTTTTGAGAAGGAGAGGCTCTGCTATCGGTATTGCTCAAATGGGGTCGGTGACTGGTGTTGTCTTCCCTATTATGTTAAGAAGCTTGTATCCGAAATTAGGTTATGAAAAGGCAATGCTTATCTTATCTTCTATTTGCCTTGGTTTGGGTGTTTTATCACTTGCTTTAGTTACTGATAGAAATGCTCATATTGCTGATATTACCGACTTGAAACAGAAAACCCTTTGGAACAATATAAAAGAGATGTTAAAAATTAAATATTTCAAAGATAAAACTTTTTCAATCACTACAGCAGCTTTGTTTTTCAATGAATTTTCTATATTGTTAGTGGTAACCTATATATCGACTTATGCTTTAGTTAGAGGTGTGTCACAATCAGAATCTTACGTTTTATTAACTGTTTTAAACTCGGCTGCTTTGATTGGTAAATTACTACCAAACATAGCAAGTGACTATATTGGTAGATTCAACATGATGATTATGATTTCACTATTAATGACAATATCAATATTTGTAATCTGGTTACCATACTATAACACGGTTGGCTTATACATGTTTTCCGTGTTGTATGGTTTCGGTTTCGGTGGTTCATATTCATTAACTGCAACCGTTATTGCACAAATTTCTCACACTAGAGTTTTTGCTTCAAGGTTTGCTACTTGTTATTTTATTGTGGCTTTTGGCAATTTAATATCTATGCCTGTTGGTTCTCAATTTATTAATGACCAAACTGTTCATACTTATAACAATATGATTATTTTCACTGGTTGTTCATGCATTGTTTCACTTCTTCTCTTAGTTTGGGCTAGAAGCACCATTATAGGTCATGCATTCTGGAAATTTGTATAAATCATTTTCTTATATAATATTCGATATACTTAGTTATAGTCATGTTTTCATGTTTTCAAGGATTTGGAAAACACAGAATTTTATTGTAAATCCGTGCACCAGTATCTGATTTTGAGCCGCATGAGGAAACCTCCCAATTACACGAAATCAATAAATAAGCAAGGCAAGAAATTTACGGTTACTTTTTTCCTTTGCAAAAAAGCTCCACAATCAATACACTAATACATCAAATTAACATGTTAAGGACACTCGTTAGGTCATCCAAATCGAGGGGTCCTCTTTCTTCTTTAACTGCTCTTTTCGGAAACTCATTTGTTAAAGAATCTGCCTCCGAGCTCCAATCTAAAATAATCACACCATCTCCAATTATAACCACCACCGCTACCACTCCCAATGTTAAGAGACAACAAGAAAAAGAAGATGGTGTTATGCATTTACTTGAGAAGCCATCTAAAAACATAGATTTAGAAATCAAAGAAAGAGTACGATCGTTAGAAAATTTCGAACTGATTGAGAAAAAACACATCAAGCAAGTTTTTGATAATTTGAATTATATTTTGAATACGTTTGGTGCTATGTCAAATTCACTAACTCCAAGTCAACAGGAGTTAATGAACTCCTTGCTGAAAATTGAAAATTCAAATTATAAGGAAGTTATCGAAAAAGTTCATGATGTTAATGACTTAATGTTAATTTTTTCTTACTTAATATTAAAACATGAAATGTCCTTATACTGTTTCATAAAAATTGTGATGAAACTAAATCTTGAAAAGCTAATTACAGTCGATCAAAAATTAAAAGAAGAACATTTCATTTTGAACTTTGAAACCGATAAACAAATTTCAATCAAAGCTCAAATTGTGATCGCTTCTAGGTATAAAATGTTAGGTGCTTCCATGCTATCAGACTTACTGATTTCTAAAAATATGAATTCTGTTTGGTTACCCGCCATAAAATACGGGGATCTCACCTCTGCTGTTTATTATAAAAATATTGTTAATTTGGTTAAAGGGTCTATGAATGAGTCAGATTTAATTGAATCTGTCATTGAATCTGATATTCCTAAACTAGCATATTGTTTTTGGGAATCAAATCCAATGTCTTCCAGAATGAAGCAATACCTTGAAGAAGTTAATTATAATCGTTCTGAAATGTTGAGTGAGTATCAAAGCTTAGTTGTTTCTCTTGCCTCTGCCCCCTTAATATCCTCAAGTAGAAAATACAGTACTAGATTAAGCAAATTATCCCAAAGATTTCATCTTTATAACTCTTCTCAAAATATTCCTCAAAAGAGATTGATTGCATATTTGGATGCTTTTATTAGTGATTTAAGAAACGATATCACTTGTGATTCACTCAATTATAACGATTTAAGTAAAAGTGATATTAGTTCTATGCTTACTGAAATTGACGAAAAGTTGAATCCTTACAAGGGTTCTGCGATCACTTATCATACTATCACTGCTGAAGGAAGTTTGAATACTTTACATTAAAAAAATCTATAATGGTTTTGTTTTGTTTTGCTTTTTGCGTTTATTTGTTGTTATTTCGGGTCGGTTGGTACGTACATCACAGAGATATTATTCTCTTTCTTATCATGAATTGGTATTTTTTGTTTTTGTTTCTTTGATTTAATAATGACACTCTTGTTTTTTTACTCATAGCGTTATATTTATGTAACTTTATAAAGTAATGTATTAATTATTATTTCAAAATGGAGAAAAGAGAAAACGAAAAAGTGAAATTAAAGTACAGTAACATAAACATTCAACAACGAAAGGCTTACAAAAGACCAAACCAAACATACCTAAAAATCCGGAAACAAATACCCATATTGATCGGGTATTGAAGAAATCCCATAATCATAATTTTCTTCAGGATAAACTTCAAACTGTGATCTGTCACCAACACCTGCTGGGATGTTTGGTTCATAAGGGGTCTCTATATTACCTTGTAGTAGATTTTCCCATATAACTTCCTTGAACCATTCATGATTCTTAATGTCATCCACTCCATTTTGTAAATTTCCTAATCTGAAAGTAACATCTTTAGTAATCAAACCTGATAAAAGAGAAACAGCATCTCTTTGGAAAGGGCCATGGAATCTTAAATCGCATCTAGTAATATTCTCATAAGTCTTCATCGGAGAAGGGTCATAAAATGGAGTAGTTCCTGCAAGCATTTCATAGATTAAGATACCAAATGACCACCAATCAACAGCTTTGTTGTATGGTTGAACAGCGATGACTTCAGGAGCGATATAATCAGGTGTGCCACATAGTGTATAAGTTTTTGTTTCAACTTCTTTAGCAAATCCAAAATCAGCTAATTTAACATGTCCTGATCGAGCCAGTAAAATGTTTTCTGGCTTCAAATCTCTATATATTATACTTTTAGAATGTAAATATTCTAATGCAAGTAATACTTCTGCAGCATAAAACTTGGAAACTTGATTAGGAAATGTTCTTGATTTTCTCAACAAAGAAAATAATTCACCTCCTTCTATATAATCCATGATCATGAATAAAGATTTACAATCTTGAAATGTTCCCCACATTCTTGTAATAAAAGGGTGTTGAAGCACCGACAGAATTCTACGTTCATCATTAGTGTGTTCAATTTGTTTGGCTCTGACAACTTGACTCTTACGAAACACTTTCATAGCGTAGTATCTTCCATTGTGAACGGATCTTGCAAGATGAACTCTTCCAAAAGATCCTGTTCCGAGTGTGCAAACATTTTGGAAATCTGATAATGAGTATTTACCTTTGGTCACTTTAGCGGGTAAGCTTGATGAGTTCAACGATAACTGTTCAAAATTAATCTTACTTTCAAGACTTTGACTCTGCTGATTATCATTTTGTGTATGCTTATAGAACTTATGTGAGCTGACATTATCGCTTACAACGTCAGGTTCATTAAATAGCTGTGTTGTTGTGTTTTTTGTAGATTTATTGAAATTCAATTGTTGTTGCTCAAATTGTTCTTGAAGAGAGAGATATTTTCCTGTATTATTACTTGCTTTTTGAGATCTTTCCTGTCTCTTAGTTGAAGACATAGACGAATCTTCTGTGTTTTTCTGGGAAGAGACTTCTGAAATATACGTATCATCTGGATGACTGCTTGACATTATTCCTGAGTGTACGGTACGATACGTATTTATCGAAAGAGTGGAAAGATAAGTAGTACCTTAATAAAGAATATAAGTATTAGGAATTCAAATTAACTAGATGGGATGGGAGAAAAGGAAGTGATCACTAGTTAATGAATTTATTCAAACACAGGAATAAGTGTATTAAATATGATAAGAGAGATATAATAAGAAAAGTGAAAGGATAAATCTAGTCTGTAACAATCGGAGTAGGACGCCACTGAAAAAACTATGAGGAAATCCAAATTATCTGATGCAATGTCAAGTGATCAGTAGGTACTTGCTAACAGGAGAAACTTGGGGCTATGTTGGAGACTTTCAACAAGAACCATCAACAATCAAGTCACTCCAAAAATCAATCTGGAATTCGGTACGTCGTCACTAAAACAAAAAATACAGCGCTATACGTTTCTTTTTTCGCCTCTGTCTTCTGCGGCTGCACAACGGTTTTTTTGCCATCCCCGGACGTTCACCGGACGCACCGCCCGAAGCGATTGATGCTGCTGCTCGTGCAAATTCAGTTTCTTGCTTTTTCTGATTGTAAATTCGACGCATAAGATTATGCACAAGACTTATTAATTAACTAATTTATATGTCACAGGATATCGGGGTGTGGATATCATTCCGATATAATATAGGAATTGATATCCAGTTAACAGTATCATCATTGGTTGCAATGAATCAATAAACTCATGAGTAAGAGGGGTTTAATTGGATC
>JAKTPC010000064.1:0-83385 GCA_030557395.1 Ambrosiozyma platypodis | reverse complement strand
TATATCTCAAAAAATATTTATCTCTTCATTTTATCCACAAAATGTTTTTTCTTTTAGGCACCAGTGGTTTCTATCTCTCTTTTAACTATCTATGATCCTTATCTTTAGTATTTTCCTATCATTTTTATTTACTTCATACAGATCTATAATATAACAGCTGTAAAAGATTTAAAAATAGGTAAAGATACATTGAGAAAATATGCTTTATCACAAAAACTTTCTAAAGGTAAAATCTTCTATAATAAATTATAAAAATAATGATTTGAATTGATGATCACACTAACTATTGTGAACCTGGATATAGGATTCCATTGGATAGTGAATTATTATGGCCCGATACTGCTTGTCCCAATTTAACTTATTTTAGGTCTAAAATAATTTAATCTAGGAGTAGCAGCCGCTAATCAAATCTGTATATTTCAGATTCTACTATTCCATTGATTCTTAAAAATATTATTAAATTGAACATGATATATATTGTACACAAAAAACTAAAAGGCAAACCTATAAATATTAAAGTCAAATAAGCAGAACATAAACTAACTTGAAACTAAACCAGAACCATAATGAATCCAAAAATTAGCGAGACAGAACCCAGAGGTGTCTTGGACGTAATAGCAACTAATCTTGAAGAAATAATTTCATCCAATAGCTCCGAACCACCACCAGTTCCAAGTATAAATTCAGCATAAATTTCATTCTCCTTAATGTAAGATTGAACGAAGACCCCGAATTTCATGAAATGAAATGGAGCAAAAAATTTATTGGTTCTTTTTCTTGCATCAAAGAACACTAACTTACCATCTTTAACACAGGTGACCATAGACAGAAATACTAGGATGAACAAATTATCATGATATTGGGTGGTGACTGGACCTTCAAAACTAATATCACCATGAACCCATTCAGTCGAAAAAAAAGACCCACACCAAAAAAACCCCACTCAAGCTCCATCAAAACAGGCACTCCCTCTACACACACAGTGAAATTTTTGGACCCAAACCATCGCACACGCACCAAAAAGCAGCCGGAAGAAAAATCCTAATAACTAGATCAACCAAGCAACGTTTCAACTATACACCCTTTTCCTTTAGCTGTTTTCAACACATCCTTGTACTTAAGCTAATCTAATACAATACCCGGTTGGCTGAAAGTGTACAGTTTGTTAGTATTAATATTTTTAAATTCACATAAATTATTTATATCATTAAATTTTAATTTTAAATATATTATTTTACTTTTTCCTTTACTTATATTATTTAATCCTTCCTTAGATCAATAATCATAAGCTCGATAAAAATGATTTAATTTTTGTAATAACTCAAGATATTAAAGACATAGAAATTTTAAATTATATAAAAGATAATTTAACGTGGTTTCATTGGACTATTTGCTCAATTACCCTTATGTATTTCTAAATGATGTTTACGACATAATGCTATTTGAGGTGACTCAACATATATCGTCTATTATAAAATATATTAAATATAGAATTAAAGTGAAATATAAAAATATAACAATAATCCAACAAATTTATTCATTTGTAACATTCTTGTTGGATTTCTTATTAAACCATTTATATTTGTTATTAAATGTGGTGAAAAGAATACAAAGAAACTAAAGAATATTAAAAATACAAATATTGTTATAAGTAGCAGCGAGCAGTGGCAAAGCAAGGGTTGAATTAAAGCAGGGTCTGTGTACAACAACAACAACAACAAAATCCTAAATCCTAGAAAACTCCTGACGTTTAATTAACTACTAAAAATGCTGATTGTGGGATTGGTATTTGGCGGTTTAAGTTTTGCTAAGTATCAAAAAACTTAGAATCACCTGTTCTACCAAATAATTGACAACAGTAAATTAAAAGCAGCCATGAATTTTGTTGTGGAACGTGCCAAAAATGTTTCATCGTTCGAATCATAAGTTGCGGAAATCTTGTTTTAATGTTTTTAGAAGGCGAGGCTAGTGGCTGTGCCCGCCTTTCTTTCAAGACGCGTCAGCGGCAAAATCAAAATTTGGATTATCATCAACAACTTTTGTTGGCTACAGTGGTCTCTCTTCTTTCTTTCCTTTCTAATACTTTCCCACAAGACCTCCCTATAAACAAAGAGCATGAATCAAATATTTAAAGTTGATAATATATCTTTTCTTCCAGACTTTGATACATCCAATCTGGATAGAAATTCATTATACAGTTTTGAACGTCCTAAAATCACCAAAATTGATGATATGACAGTGCATGAAATAGATACATCCAATTCCAATGTTTTTGTTAAAAGGTTATATAGCAATTATGAAGTTCGAATGTATAACAAATTAAAAGGTACTGGTGTATGTGTTAACATGTTTGGATATTCCAGTGATGGTCGTTTGATTTTAGAGAAGGCTACTCCATTAAGAGATGCCATTGACAAATTAAATAAAGATGAATGTATTCGAAAATTTATCGAAAAAGTCAAGATGATGCATTCGCACGATGTTGTCCATGGAGATTTAAGACTTGATAATTTGTTATATAAAGATGGGGAGATATACATTTGTGATTTTGAAGACAAAGGATATTCAGAATTCTGGGCTGCTCCTGAAGTCCTATATGAATACAGATTATCCAAGGAATCAGACATATATTCTGTGGGATGCACCATATATGAAATTGTTACAGGGTTAATACCTTGGGATGCTCAAGATGATTTTTCTGACAAAGTTGATAAGAAGGATTTCTCTTCTTTAATGGTTGAGCCTTACGAATCCTTGATAGATTCTTGCATAAATAAAAGAAAGTTATAAAACGGGCCATTAAAATAGTTTCTTAGTTTTTTCCATTTTCTTATATTTCATTCACTTTTCCTTTGATTTCGCTCAGTGTTTTTGGAATTGGGTAGTTTACATACTCTTTTGCAGGAATGTCGTTAAAGATAATGAGGTATATATGAAACAAGTGGTTGTCAAATAATAACCTCCCTGAATGGTGTCGTCTGATAGCCCTATTCTGAAAACTAATGATGTTTTTCAGAGATCAGAGATGTTTCAAATTATCTAACGATGATGATGACAATGACTTGACGATTACAGTGTCGTCAACTAGGTGGAGGCGCGCGGTTGTGCCCGCCTTTCTTTGAAGACGCGTCAGTGGCAAAAATCAAAATTTGAATTATCATCAACTTTTGCTGGCTAGTCTGTCTTCTTTCCTTTCTAATCCTTTCCAACAGGACAACTCCCTATAAACAAAGAACATGAATCAAATATTTAAAGTTGATAATATATCTTTTCTTCCAGACTTTGATACATCCAATCTAGATAGAAAGTCATTATACATTGTAAGAGATCCTAAAATCACCAAAATTGATGGCTATGATGTTTATGACATAGATACATCCAATTCCAATCTTTTTGTTAAAAGGTTATATAGCAATCACGAAGTAGAAATGTATAACAAATTAAAAGGTACTGGTGTATGTGTTAACATGATTGGTGTTTCCGATGATGGTCTTTTAGTTTTAGAGAAGGCTACTCCATTGAGATATGCTATTGAGGATTTAAATAAGGATGAATGTATCCAAAAATTTATTGAAAAAGTCAAGATGATGCATTCACACGACATTGTCCATGGAGATTTAAGACTTGATAATTTGTTATATAAAGATGGGGAGATATACATTTGTGATTTTGAAGACAAAGGATATTCAGAATTCTGGGCTGCTCCTGAAGTACTAGACGAATACAGATTATCCAAGGAATCAGACATATATTCTGTGGGATGCACCATATATGAAATTGTTACAGGGTTAATACCTTGGGATGCTCAAGATGATTTTTCTGACAAAGTTGATAAGAAGGATTTCTCTTCTCTAATGGTTGAGCCTTACGAATCCTTAATAGATTCTTGCTTAAGTAAAAGAAAACTATGAAATGTACTATTACATAATTTCCCAGTTTTTTCTATTTCCTCCAACTTTACTTTATTCTTTTTGTTTATGAAACTGACTGTATCCCCTGGATCTGCCATTTTATTGCCCCCTCCCCCCTTCCTCCCCACTGATTTGGCTATCCCAAACTCCTTACTATATTCTTTATAATTATTTATAAGCTGTATCTTTTTCTGTTTTTACCAGCTTTGCTTACTTCATACAGCTTGTTGAACAAATAAGATCTTTTTCTCAAAAAATCTGTTACCCTAGATAACATGTGTGGTAAGAAAAAAATTTATTTTACTTGTGGTTGCATTCATTACAACACTATGACTTTGTGTGATAAAAAGTTACGGAAAAAAAGATGCTGTGGAGTTTGGACAATGGCTGCAGATAGAAAAAATCATCCATGTGAAGGTCATTTATATACCTGTAATAATTGACCTCTACTAAATGAATTGTTGAAAGCCTGATTATTTGGGTGATGTAAGGGTGTAAAATGTTCCCTACGAAATTATTTGAAGTGTGCGGAAACTCTTGCTGATTGCTTCTGTGAAAAAGTCTCTGGGATATTTCAGCTCCTAGTTTTATTAGTGTGTGTATGGATGGATCCTCATTTACCTCTCACATATTTGATCTTTCCTCAGTCATTTGGTAGTTTTCACTTTATCAGAGGCTTGGGGATCTTTTTGTTTTCTTTTTATTTTTTGAGATGGTTTTAGGTACTAATGATTATCGAGTATATTTAATGTTTAACAATCGATTGTTGTGCAGTATGCCATTTGCTGGAGGCTTAATAATTAGAAACCCTAAATTTTATCATTTCAATACATCCTTCTTATATATATCTAAGGATTTTATCAACTTCGTTATGATTTTACTTAAAGTAGTACTACAAATATTATGAATGGTAATGAGGTATGTGAAGCCAGCTGGCTGTCGAATAATTGACCTCCCTAAATAGTAACGTCTAATAAGAAACGCCAGACAGAAGAGCAGATGAGTAAAACGTTTCACAGATCAATCGATTTCTTTCGGGAAGGAAAGAACTCACTCTGTCTGGATACACAAAGAAGAGGCGATTAGCCTCTATATATAATATTAGTTTAATGGCATATCTGGATCATTCACATCTCTCTTAACCGTGGTCAGAATACTGAGTTTCACCTGACCACTTACCTTGCTGCAACCGGTAATGAGAGCAAGGTAACTCTCTATTCATATCGACAATAGCATACTTGTACAACAATATAGTTCAGTCTTAAGTCTATGGTCAACGGATTGCGTTATTCGTAACTTGCACTAAGCTAACCAAGGAACAAGCCATTATTAAGTCATAATACTCCACTATCCAATAGAACCCCATATCTAGGTTCCCAATAGTTAATGTGATCAGTACTAACATTAGAGCCATAGACCTTTGGGTCGATCGATTCTTCAAGTCTACATAGAAAACAACTGCAACCTCTGATATACATTGAACTACAACATTAATTAAAGATATGGGGAGGTTACAAACCTATATAAAACAAAGCTTGAATCTGTTGAAGTGCATCTTATAATTTACTCTCAGCCGGATTTAGAAACCAAATGAAGGTATCAAGCCGATTGTACCCTCTCAGATCAGAATTGTACGCTCTTAGCCAATTTTAAGAGTTTTTGCCTAAGTAATTTCTGGTGCGGCAAGCTAAGAGTGTACAGTTTGTTAGCGAATGCGCACTAGAAGCGAGCGTTCCATAAGGGTATAGGAAGAAGAAGACCTCGTTGAAAGATCAGTTGAAAAGATGTTTAGGTGATAATGTCGACATGTTGTAGACATAAAACAGACTCGACACTCTCTCAATCTCAGTCGACTGAACTGGAAGTTGGCCGTCCAGCACAGCCCGGAAGTTGCCCACAAAAAAAAAGAGTCTCAAAAAACACTGTAATTTTGGCCAACTTCAGTGTCCTGTAATAGCAACTAATCTTGAAGAAACAATTTCACCCAATAGCTCTTAACCACCACCAGTTCCAAATATGAATTCAGCATAAATTTCATTTCCCTTAATGTAAGATTGAACGAAGACCCCGAATTTCATGAAATGAAATGGAGCAAAAAATTTATTGGTTCTTTTTCTTGCATCAAAGAACACTAACTTACCATCTTTAACACAGGTGACCATAGACAGAAATACTAGGATGAACAAATTATCATGATATTGGGTGGTGACTGGACCTTCAAAACTAATATCACCATGAAACCTTGGGAAATTGGCAGTTGGATACACCATAACATGGTTGATCAAATTAGTGATCTTTAAAAACAGATAGAATATGGCATCAAGTTGACCTGCAGAAGGGAGTACCAAACACTCAGCAAACCTTAATCTGACGTTGTTGATTTGATAATAGGTTGAACCATCTTCAGCAGCAAACAATTCTTATAACTCTTGAACATTGAATTGAGCATCAACATATATAAGCTAATTGTCAAATGAGTTATTATCGTTGGGGAAATAGTCCGGATTGTCAGCAATCAAATAATCCAAGAGATTCTGAACCCTCATAGTAAGAGTACGGATATCGCGAGAAACAACAGGAAAAACATCTGAATATTTATCACCACCATGATGATGTGCTGTTTTTAACAACAAAGTAACATACAATGCAAAGGCAGGAGCATGAGTAAGCAACAAGTCTTGGCTTATACTTTCTTCTAACGGTAGTATTTTCAGACACAGATTCGGCACTAGAAAGACTTTCAATTGAACATTGTTAGCCCAAGAATAGTTGTGTTGAAATGAATTTGTTCCAAACATTCCTTTGAGGTTGTACCAAGAAAACAGTATGCCAAAGGAATAAACCACTTCAAGATTTTGAATAAACCACTCAGAGAGTAAGCAACAAAAGAATCACCACCAAACGGAAATGATGGCACCAACAACTCAGGAGCATAAATACCTCTAATTTTGGATTTCTTAGCAAGTGAACGATCAACTTTAATAATTGGAACGATGATATTGGAAGTTATTCGAGCAAGAGCACAAATTATCTGCAATAAATAGTCAACAAGAGTATCTTCAGCATCAGCAAAGTAAATCATGTGAGCATACAAACCAAACAACGTTGCCGTCTCTTTCCTTATCCCCCAACTCAAACTTACAATACTAAAGTTTAAATTGCAATAAATAACACACTATCCATACTGCAATTACTGGACAAAATCAAATGAACGATAAACCAATACACGGATGCTGATTTTGTTTGATCTTTTTTTTTGTTTATTTAAATAGTTTGTTGTTCGTTTAATTTTTTCATTTATTTCAGTACTGATAGTTTGATCCTAGTTTGGATAAGATGGTATGAAAAGTGTATCTATTGTAAGAGCTTATGTACTATTATAATGGCTTTAAGAAGTTGTGAGTAAATCTTTCCACCTGTTCCCTGAGTTTCTTACCAAGACTTCATTGTACTTAAGCCAATATAATACAATATCTAGAATCTCGTGAATTATCTTAATTGAATCACCCACTTTCATTCACTTACTTTGTTTACCGTAAACCTCACTGCTTCTAACGAAACAAGCCAATTATTAATGTACAACTCGGCTGCTGCAAAATGTATTTACTAATTTGAGTACATCCTTTCCGATCTTGATTTAACTTAAATTTATGTTTGAAATGAATTATCTCTTATTTTTAAACAACAATGAATCAAAATATCATATACCCGCTGTATTACTAAGCTCCGCATCCTGGTCTTCCTCCAATCCGTCCTGGCGACTACAAATTTATTTAGACCAGTCCAATTGAATCCATCTCACCACTTAACTTATACAAACAAGATTCATCCTCTCAGTAATTCACGTAAGAAAATAGGGGTTTATGTAACAAACTTATGCTTATAAACTGAATGATATTTAAAATCGAAAGTAAATATATGGTAACTAACAATAAAAGAATAAACTAAAACAAGAGTTATCTATATAATACAACGTATAAATGATCAACCAAAGAGTGAATTGGAATAATAGAGTAAAATCCTAGAAAACTTCTATACAATGCGGGTAATAACGTCTATGATAAGTGCAAAACAGAAGATGGTGCTACTGTTAGCAGATCAGAGTGTAAGAGATCAGTCATAGGTAATGCTTTTGGTCTAATCTTTTCAATCCTAACAGCTGCCAGCAGTCAAGTTTAAAAGGATTATAATTTATTAAAAAATTACAGAAACAGGAAAATATACCGAGCATAAATCGTTGAAAGAATATTGAATTAAAAAAATGGCATTTTATAAATCTAAAGGAAGAAGGGAACAAAAGAAAATAGAGAGTTATGTAACAGCTTTTTATAGATTATTTAAACTAAGTAAGAAAACCCCAAGCTAAAGTTTACATTACAGTAAACAACAAAATATCGATACTGAGACTACTGAACAAAATTGAAAAACCAATAAACTTAAACGATGAATAAACTTTGCTGATTAGAAATTAACTTGGTCCTTCCCAGCCAAACTTTTTTAAATTTCATTAATGAAACATTACTTTTGCTTTATCAAGCCACTAGTTGCTGTACTATTATTATCATTGATATAACACTCATTTATTGTAATACCCTAAATATTGTAAATTATTGATAACCACTTTTGCTCAATGACGTCGCCGCTTGCAACTATGGTAAGAGTGAAATCTCCATTCCTAGACTAATTGGAACTATTATGAACGACTATTTTCTGTAACTTACTTTGGCGGAACTTAAGATACTGATTTCAAAGATATAAAAGATTTACAGAATATTCATCTTTGATATAACTGGTGATTTACTTTAACTTACGTTTGCTTGACGTTTTTCTAATGACTTTAAGCAATATTTTTGTTCAGCTTTTGTTTGATGCTTTTTCAAACTCTAACCAGAATGAAGTTAAATCTCTCAATTTTCTTAAATTTTCTTAAATTTTCTACCCTTTTTATTAATCTCACTACTAATACTATTAAACACACCTTCTGATTATCAAATTATGTTAATTAAAACCTACATTGTGGCTTGGCTTGTTTCTTCATTTTACTTTCTATTTAGATTTACCATCTTCCTAATAAATTATTAGTAGCTAATTATCCTGAACCACTACATAATAAAACATTGTCTGGTTCAGATCATAAAATTTATAAGTCTTTCCCAAACATTTTGACAATAGCAGGTAGTATATCGTAGTAAAACCTTTAATTTTAAGGAAATAGAAAAACAGAGGTCACACTGACTTTGAAATAATACACAATAAACTATTAATTATGAATCTTTGCTAGCTTTTGGTGGTGGAGGTAATGGAATATCATCCCCAAAATCAACCTTTCTCTCACCATCGATTTCTTTGGATTTGGCAGTTTCTTCAGCAAAATAATTAGATAAATCAGCAGTTGGTAGCTTCTTACCTGGTTTATGTTTAATTGGTCTTGGGGGTAATGGGCCTGATGTATAATCTGTTGGAGCAGCAAACGTTGGAGCATGAACACCACTGGATAAAATGTTACCTAAAGGAGGAGGTAATTCTGGTTCTTCGACTTCTTCAGTAGGCTGCTTTTGTTGGAACATAACACCCGAGAAATCGATATCTGAACCCTCATCGTCTATACTAAATTTATTCAACACTTCCGGAATTCTATGTAATAAACCATACCCAATATCGCAACCTAGCAAACCTTTACCGCCCCAATTCTCGTTTGGATAAATAGTGGCTGGTCTCACTGAATCAAACTCATGATTGTAAATATATAGTACTAATGAGCAGGGTCCAACTGATTTTGTTGAATTACTTAATTGAGATGGATTATGTGGGACGTAAAGATTGACGGGATTAACCTGATTTGCTTGCTGTTGCTGTGGATCCTGCACTAACTGTTGTTTCCATCTTGTATAAGTAGAATATAAAACTCTACCCAATAAATCTTCACCCCCAGTTGCCAATTTACCGCCTTCACAATTAATGATGTATTCATCAGGCATTATACCTGCAATGTAAGCTGGTGAGCTAGGTTGAACTCTTAAAACATGCCAAACATATTGAGAGACGGTTAAAGATGACAATTGTAATGATAATTTTAATTGCCTGAAAGCAGAATTTATCATTGAAGTTCTTCCATCATCAGCTGAGTCGATTTTTATTGGATTATTAGAACTAATATTGACATCATCTAATTGATTACTTGCAACATCACTGAATGAAGAGTTAGATATCCTTATGTTTCTTGTAACGCCACCTTTAGCAGACCAGACTTTAAGAGATAAATCAGATTTCAAAACATTAATCTCATGAGACATATAGTTGACCAAATTTGTATAGTCGATGTTATTTGGGTCAAAATAAGAACCTGTAACTTGAACTGGCTTATATTCATCTGTCGAATAAGAGTTTAGGTATGGATTCGAGCTAGCCATGCTACCTGGCTGTAAGAAAGAAGTAACGTCATGTCCATTGACAGAAATGATAAAATCAAACCAACTTTCAAACCCGTTCTGTTCAGCAATGGATCCTTTTTCGACATTCAACACCCTTAAGCCAAGTCTCTCCAAGTCATGGATTGAATCTGTAGACCCATTGTTTGCCAGGTAGTTGTTAGCTTGTGTCTCAATGGAAGAGACTAGTTTCTTAGCAAATCCAAACATAGTGAAGATAATCAGTTACTTGAATTGGTTGTTTTACTGGACTTGAACTTGTTTCAATTGATTGATTTGTAACGTGTTGATTGATCAACGCAAAATTCGAGAATCAAGAAGTGTTCAATTCAGAGTGGAGCCGCACGAGAAATGTTTTTTTTTTTAATTTAATCATCTCCAGATTTCCAGATTTTCCATCATCCCTCTTCAACAATAACCAAACTACTGTGCCTATAACGCAACAGGAAACTGTTTCATTCCAACCAAGACGTTAACTTTTAATAGTTTGAGACATATCTGGCTGAAATCTACGCCACCACTACGTCAAATGTCATTTAATACAGAGGTCCTTAAGGTGGACCCAAGCTCTATCCATTTCAGCACAGAGCAAAAGCTTACTATCAGTGATCCTATAACGGAATCTAATTTACAAAAAGCATCACATATTTTAACAACGACAACACAAGTGGTGGGATTTCCAACTGAAACAGTTTATGGTCTTGGAGCGCCTTCAATATCAAGTGAATCAGTTAAATCCATTTACTCAGCAAAGAATAGACCATTAGATAATCCATTAATCTCGCATGTCTCTTCACTTTCACAACTCAAACGTAAATTATTATCAAAGGGACAAGAAATACCAACACAATATTTGCCTTTGTTAGAAAAGTTTTGGCCAGGTCCGTTAAGTATTCTTCTGCCAGTTTTACCAGACTCACCAATTTCCCCATTAGTGACAGCTAATCAACCGACCTTCGCAGTCAGAATGCCATCTCATCCTATAGCAAGAGCATTAATTGAAATAAGTGATACTCCACTAGCAGCGCCTTCAGCAAACGCATCGACCCGCCCGTCACCAACTTTGGCATCACATGTTTACCATGATTTAAAAGGTAAAATTCCGTTAATTTTAGATGGTGGTCCATGTGACGTTGGATTGGAATCAACAGTTATTGATGGTCTTTGTGACCCACCAATGTTATTAAGACCAGGAGGAGTTTCATTAGAAAATATCAAAAAGTGTGGAGGTGAATTTTGGTCAAATATTGTTATAGCCAAAAAGACTGCAGGTAAATTGGAACCGGTCAGAACCCCAGGTATGAAATATAGACATTACTCTCCAACAGCAAAAGTTTATTTGTTTTTAAATTGTGGAGATGGGGTTGAGAGACTCCAAAGATTTATCAAAGAACGTGAACTACAAGGTGAAAAAATTGCTTTATTAAAATCGCAATATTTCAAATCAGGTGTTGAGATAAGTTCAGAAATTTCCATTGAAAGAGACTTAGGTACCCATGGCGATGATATACAGAGAAACTTGTTTGCTCTATTGAGAGAAGTTGACGAATTAGGTGTTGATGTTATATTTGTAGAAGGTATTAGTGAATCTAATGAAGGATTAGCCATTATGAATAGATTGTCTAAGGCTGCTTTTGAAACAATCACATCCTAAAATTGTGTAAAATTACTATATGGTATGTTTTTTAATATAATTTACGACTAATGGAAAACGGGTTAAGAAGATCGACTATATAATTCTTATTTTAATTTTTTTGATAAACAAAAACCCAAAAAAAAAGTATGAAAAAGAATTTTAATGAAATTGTTATACAACTGAAAGAAAGCGGAAAACACGAAAATAGAAATAGAAAAGGACTAAAATTACTTATAATTCATCATGACCAGAAGTTTTATCTTTCTTATCCTCTTCTTCAGTTTCTTCTCTCTTTTCAGCATCAACTGGAGCTTCGACAGACTTAGCTTCCTCAGCGGATTTTTCAGCTTCGATCAAAGCTTCACCGTCAACATGGTTAGAACCACTCTCTTTAATAAATTCAGCTAAGCCTTCTAAAGTTCTGGAGCCGGAGAATTCAACAGGATCAGAACCATCTGCAGGATAAAGAATCAAAGTTGGGTAACCCTTAATATCGACCTTAGCAACATCATTCTCAGTATGATCAATCTTTGCAATTAAAACCTTGTCATTAGCATCCTCATCAGAAGCATAAACTGAAGCCAACTCTTCGTAAACTGGAGCCAGTTTCTTACAGTGACCACACCATGGAGCATAATATTTAACTAAAACGTCCTTCTTAGAATTAACAATTTGTTCATGTTCATAACCAACTAAGTGGTAAACAGATTCATTTTGAGAAGTTGGAATTGGTTCCGATTTAACAATTGGTTCCAATTTACCAGCATCGAAGTTTTCGACAAATGGAGCAATGTCTTTGTTTTGTAATTCAGAATCTTGAGAAATACCATATTTCAAGTTATTTTTAATATCATGAATCACAAACAATGGGAATTCTTGTTTCATGTTCAAGTTCTTAGCGTGCATACCGAATTTCTTTGCTTCTAATCCAACAAAATTAATCTTACCTCTGAATTTCTTTCCTAATTTAACAATAGTATCTTTAACAGCATCCTTTTCAGATTCTTCATTCCAAAAGTAGTAGGCCAAAGGAATATCAGCATCCATGTAAGACTTGAAGGTGGAACCGTTAATTTCACCAAACAAAGGCTTACTTTCAACGTCAATGAATTCTCTTAAAGAATCTTCGTCAAAAGCTGTACCTTCGTAAACAGAAGCATCATCAACTTCTTCGTCTAGTCTGAACAAAACATAAGCAGGTTTCTTTTCGGAGGCATATTTCTTAACGTAGTCGGCATTTGAAGTAGAAGCAAAAGTGAACGAGTCTCTTAATTCATTAGCAACATCATAGAAAGTTGCATTGTTTGTGGTGACACCTGAAGGTAAAACTTGTAAAACGATTGTATCACGAGCGTCAGCAATTAAATCCAAAAGATCAGCTGAATCATCGGTTGAAGTAACGGGAGGAGCAGCAAGCTTGGTCATATAGTTGACAATTGAGTCTGCTTGTCTTTGACCTTGATAATCAGAAGGTTCATTGGTACCTCTGAAAACTTTTAAAGATGGGTAACCTCTGACCTCAAAATCAGAACATAAATCTCTTTCTTCAGTACAATCAACTTGAGCTAACTTGATATCCTTTTCAAGTAAAGTATCGGCAGCCGAGGAGAATTCAGGACCTAACTTCTTACAATGGCCACACCATGGGGCAAAGAATTCGGCTAACACCAATGGGTTAGATTTGATGAAGTCTTCGAAAGTATCAGCGGTTAACTTGACAACGGCTGAGTCTGGGGAAGCAATAGCAGAATTATCGTCAGCAGAAACCAAACCGGTTAAAGATAAGGTGGCCAAAATGGCAGTGATTGTTTTCAAGTTGAAGAAGTGCATTACTGGTGTATAATTGATACGAACAGAGGGCACAGAGATAATGTCAAGAAAGAAAAGAGTAGACGAAGAAACTTATAAATAGTGATGGAGCCGGTGAAGTGAACACGTCTTCGGCAACTCTGTCGTGCGCGCGCCAATCATCCACACAGAAGAGACACAGGAGATTTGGAGATTACGGCCAACCAGTCTCCACAATCAAGCAAACAGTTGAAACATGGTGGGACTTGGACTTGGTACTTGGTACTTAGTATATATGGTATATGGAGACAGCGTCACCATGATTTCATGAGAACATGGGAAGAGATTGCTATAGATAGTGGCCACTGGTTCATCAGCGGGATTACAAATATTACAAATCATCTCTAAAAGACACGTAGTTGCTAATAGATATCTGTTGTGTACTGTATTGAAAGCAGTGCACATGCAATACAGTTTGAAGTCAGGTACTTTGTTACTTGTTAAAGGGAGAAATACCATACATATATACTAAATGATTGAACTGGGGATTAACCAAGTTATCTGCAATTGAAACGCCAATGACCGTTGAAAGTGGAAAACATCAGTGCACCTCATGTGGTTATAAATATTTATTAGTTGAAGCACGTGCCAGGTTCACGTGGTCTTATTAGCTTGATCACCACATCATCACAATCATTCATCAATTCATGGATCATTTCATATGATCATGGACAGTTAGTTATTACAACAGAACAGACACCAATATATAAGTATGTGGGAGGAGAAGACTAAATCTGCCAAAAAGAATTATGAGTAAATTATTAAAAAGAAATCATGTTTAACTAGAAAGAAAGGAACAAAAAAAAGAGAGAAATAAAAAAAGTATATTTACGGGCTGAAAAAACTTCTGTACTGAGCTGTTAGTGGTCTTACAAAGAGTAAATGAACTCTTCATTTTCTAAATCAGTTAAATCTAAAGCTGCAATGTTAACTTTGATTTCTTGCCCATTTGCTTCTTGAACTATACCAACTCCTTCATCGCTGATCTCAGCTTTCTTGGCTAATCTTTGTTGATTTCTCTTACGTAAAATAAACCAAATAACAATAGCAATACATGGGGCAAAGAAGAATGATAAAACGATTTGAACACACCAAGCTGGAATATATCTAGGTCCATCTTCCTCCTGCCATAACTGGGGAGAAATTAAATTAGCAATAGAATAGAAAATCATAACAATGACATTTCTAGTTAATCTTTTAGTGTATCCAGAACATGAAGAATTATTCCAAGAAAACATTAAAATCCAAGGAATACCAAAAACAGGAGAAGCCATACACAACATAGCTAATAAAGCTGTCTTTTGATTCCATGGAATAGTCGCAGCCCCGATTGAACCAACAAATGATGGAATTGTCCAGAAAACAACAGAGAAGGCAGTGACATTAGTTTTATAATATAAAATAGTAGTGGCAATAACACAACAAATGACAGCAAAGCCACCAGAGGCAACTGAAACCAATGTCGTATCTAGATTAGATAAGTTACCCATACCCTCAAATAATAAGTTTTGCTGATAAGGTAAGTTGTTGGCTAATTGCTGTAGCAAAAAGAATAGACCAAATAACCACGAGATTGGATCTTTTAATGCTTCAATCACCTGATATCTTTTGATGACTTTTTGTTCGATTGATGCCCCTGTTGTTCTTTGAACTCTTCTAATAACCCATATCTTTTCTTTAATTGATAAGAATTTTGCATCAGAAGGGTTATTTGGATATATGAAAAAAATTAACAATGTTAATAAGAAGGTACAACTACCAATGATGATAAAGAATAATTTCCATAACTTAATTGAAGCATTCTCGGCATGTAAGACACCATAAGCGATAAATCCAACAGGAATTGTAACTCCTAAACAAGTTGAATAGAAAACTGGCGCAGTGGCTGCTTTTTCGTTTACTGTTAAGAATTGGGACATAGTGGTATTCAAAATAGGAACAGCGACTGATTCAACAAACCCTAAGAAGAATCTCAAAGCATAAATACCTTGGTAGCTACTGGCTGTACAATGCAAGAATATTATAACAGTCCACGAAGCAGTAATTATTGATAACAATTTACCAATTGGTAGTTTTTGAACTAAAATCATATTTGATTGACCAACTATGAAACCAACGTAAAATAAAGTTGATGAATTATTATATCTATTTTGAGTTAAATTTGTATCTTGCCATAACTCAAAAGTTGAAGCGTATGAAAGAGTGGCTTTATCAGAATATAGCAATAAATTTGTGAAAGCAGTCAAACCTAATATAATCCAAGTAACTTTTCTTGACAGTTTTTTTTCTTCTGCAGCAGTGATTTCAGGAACTTCAGAATCATACTTCTCGATAAACGATAAAGTAGCATCAGCATCTCTTGATGTAACCACTTTACGTGTAGAAGTAGGCTTTATGCTAAGACCAGCTTGAGCAGCAGATTTCTCGATTGTAACTTCGTTATCTAAACTTTTCTGAGAAGACATTTTGAAGAATGATAAGATAAGGATAGTTTCAAGTAACCTGATGAGATGCAAAACAGATATTTGATGGGAAATCAATTCATATTTGAATAGTTGCACAACTTGAAATTATCTTAAATGATATCTCTAAACTTTATTAATCACGAAATTGTGGCTCCCAGCACCACACTTGAAATATGTGTCATAAAAAGGTGGATATCTGATATATATATTGCGTGGCTTCTATGTAATTAACGTACTGTGACGGACTTTAGAAATGTACACATGTAAGGCAATTAAATTTTAATGGAAAGGCTCTTTTTTTTTTTTTTTTCGAGCGATGAGTTGACGCAGCCGTTTCTTTGTTTAATCATCTATATACAAGGTAATCTTCTAGCCGTGTGTGGTATCTATAGGCTGATAAGAGTACAACTATGTCTCATTATATACAAATATATAACATATAACTTCTGTTTGTACATCCTAGAATACGACTGAAAGTCAGCATGTGTCATCATAATGAAGAGCGAAGTGTATATTTGAGGGTCCAGCCATATGGGGTGCGGGCACACCGGGTGAAAAGTCTTCATGCGGACTTGAGGTGCTTGCGGTGCGGAGTTTCCCAATTTAAAGTTACAGGGGATCGTGGAAAAGCTCGCTCGAATGGTCTACATGGAGGGAGAATAAAAACGTTATATACGTTGGTCCCTGATTTTCCTATATTATTTACCAGTAATGGTACAATCTATCCCTTGTTTGAAAGATACTGGATGGACAAAGATTCTACTTCAACTTAACTTCAACTCAAGAAGCATACGTCAGTTATTATCAATTGTATAATCCAGCATTTAGGAAGGTTGTGCCAAGAGGCTGGTATTATATTGTGGGTAAGAATTTGGTCTATCCTTTGCCCCAGGTTGACGATTTTTCACGCTGCATAGACAACATATTGTGAAACCACATTTTTGCACTAATAAATAAGTCGGTTTTGGTGAGAAGTGCTATAACGTTACAACTTAGTTATGAGTTTCGGATAAAAGCTGGTAGAATAGGTAAACATCAATAAATAACAGTCCTAAATAAATACAATATTTGGCTAACTTTAGTACCAACAATATTTTGTGAGTGAGCGTAAATTTGCTAACAATTCTAGAGGTTAAAAGGACTTTCTTATTATGTTTCTGTAGTGGGTGGTGTTAGATCTCACCAAAAGGAGGAAACAATACTTATACAAACACTGGCGTAAAAATATAGTAAAGCATGTCGTTGCAGGTTTGGGATTTAAAGTTCAACAATTACAGATAATCCATTCAAATAGTCTGTTTAATGGTTCTTACCATGAAGAAATCATTCACGATACATTCGATAGATCAGACGCTCTTGATGTTGGCATCAACGTTTCAAAACAATATCAATCGCAAAGCAGATAAAAGAATGCTCCTTCTCATCTACAAGAGCGAACCCCATTCGGGTCATCGTTTCTGAAGTTTGAGTTGAGCCAACAAAAAATAAAAAAAGCTGTGCAAGACATCAGTAACTCAAATTATTGATGAATTTTGAAATCATGAGTATTGACAAGTCACCTATTTTAAGTGCTTGATTAATTGAAGTGCCAGGTACTATTAACAAATGACCTAAAGGCAAATAATGAATCAACTCAACATATAAAGCTTCTTCTGGCTAATCTAATATCGCTTTTCTTCAAAATAAAAAAAAAATTTTATCTGATGTTATAATTGAAAAGATTTGGTGCCAGATGAGTTTTTAATTTATTGGGATTGGTTAAGATTCTGTAATGGTAAACAAAATTCAGCATACTTTATAAAAAAGGAAGTCTAGCTAGAAAAAATTTGAAAAAATGATGAATTGATTCTAATTGGATTTACTTTTTCTTTTGACAATTCAAGCTGTACTGAAGCTAGTACTCAGCTGTACAAGGGACCATCAAGGAGTTTTGAAATGAACAGAAGAGTGAGAAGATAAATCAATACTCAAGTTAGTTTATTCAGTTTGTTCGATTACCAACCGGTGACAACTGAAGCTCGAGTTGGGAGTTAGAGTTGATCCTGAAGACGGTGGGCAGAGTCGGTGAGTCGACGCAGCCCCACTTATGCCCGGTCCTCGATTAGATAAGCGGCAACAAGAAGTTGCCATCAACAGGTTTTGATCATCACAACTCTTCTTCTTCAGCTTCACCAGTTTTTGCCTTTAACTCTACAGTATGTCATCCCCTGCAGTAGAACAGCAATACCAACAACAAATGCCTGAAAAACAAGAACTTAAGTACTCTTACTACGACTCAATCAAGTTTTATTTAGGATGGAAAGATCCATCTTATTATGAAGACAAACTACTATCGTATCTTCCATTTTATCCTAAGCAGTCGGAAACAAAGTCAGCAGAAAGAATTGACACTCCTATAGATACTAGTGGAAATTTCATCCATGAATTTGTGGTCTACAATAAATTGCCTTCAATCACGGAAGAACCCCTTGATATTGTTTTGATTCATGGCTATGGTGCTGCTTTGGGATTTTTTTATAAAAATTTAGATGGGTTATCCGATATACCTGGATCAACTCTACATGCAATTGATATGAATGGGTTTGGGTTGTCGGGTAGACCAAACTTCCCCAATTTGAAAGGTGATACAATTGATGATGTTAAAAAGTCTGAAGACTTTTTTATTGATGCTTTTGAAGAATGGAGAATCAATAAAGGTTTGCAAAAGTTTGTATTGATTGCACACTCATTGGGTGGATATTTGTCTTGTTGTTATTATTTAAAATATGGAAAGGGTTTAGTTACTAAGTTGATCTTATTATCTCCAGTTGGTGTTGAAGATTCTGAATTATCCTTATTGAATGATGATACTAATGGTATCTCACCATCTTCCTTAAATAAAGAAGAAACCCTTGAGATAGTTCAATCAGAGGGCGTGGATGTAATGAAGGAATTGAATGATCATCAAAACGAAGAACCTCATAAAATCGAGTTCAATCCGGTTGTTTCGGATGATGATGATCTTTCGATAGTTTCGATTAATAACGAAGATTCAGACATATCAAAATCAATTAGATTAGAGCAATCAAGAAAACTCCAAATAACTAACAAGTGGTTTATTAGATTATGGGAAAACAATTACTCACCATTTCAAATTTTAAGGTGTATTGCTCCTATTTCAACAAAGTTCTTCTCAAGATGGACCTTTAATAGATTTGGTAAAGTTGAAAAAGAAGATGAGCTAATTGATATTTTAAACTATACTTCACGAATTTTTTTAGCTAAAGGTTCTGGTGAGTTTGGGCTAACTCGGCTGTTAGCTCCTGGTGCTATTGCGAAATTACCTTTGATAAAGAGGATTCCAAATGAAATTGATGTTAAATCTTTATGGCTTTATGGTGATGTGGACTGGATGAACAAGAGTGCTGGTTATTTAATTTGCAAAAAAATCAATTCAAATGGTGATGTTTCAAAAAAGGCAAAATTCAGAATTATACCCGATGCTGGTCATCATATGTATATTGATAATGCAGCACACTTCGAAAAACAAGTTATGAAGTTCATCCGAGAAGAGTGATCAGATAGGTTTTAGGTTTTACTGGGTGGTTCGTAGGTTTTTATTTAAGAGTATTCTGATTTTTTTTTGTGAACTATAGTATTTCTTAGTATTATATATTGGTATTTTTTTAATTTATATGGGAATTTTTGGTTTCTTCTTCAAATACAGCTTTTATTATTTTTAGCATTGATGAATTAATGCAAAATAAATATCAAATTTACAGTAGCTTAGAGTTTAAAAATTAGCCTTCTAATTCATTTCTAATTCTTGAATCAGCTATCACCCACAAAGTTATCAATTAATGACATGAATAAAGTATCATTTTCCAAAACACTTTCTTGTTCGTCAAGCATTGATTCAATTTCCCTAACTTCTTCAAAAGATCTAGATCCATGAACTAAAATGACTTGTCTTGTGACACATAATCTCTTTAACTCGATGTAAAATAATTCAAAGGAATTATCGCACCTTATGATCTTCGGATCATAAAGCTCTATCCAATATTCAATTATACTCAAGAGCTCTTTGGGCTTCCTAATTAACCGATGCTTTAACCTTCTAGTCGTATTATCAACACATACTAAAACGAATGACTCGTTAAATTCTTCGTAATATTCATAGAAATCTTCATCCAAGGTATATGTTGAACCTCCTTTATTAGTTTCATCGTACGGGTCACCTAGCATAATCGTATCAGCGTCATGTGAGCCACTAGAATGAATGCAACCTAGTAATAAGCATTCACCAGCCCTTTTAGATTTAATTGAAACTTCAATATGATGATAATTGTGTTGATTAGATGAATGATCTATATATAAACATCTCTCAGCTACACCTTGAATCATGGCATAAGTTATGTTTTTATATTTTGCGTCTAATGAGTTATAGGCCTTTAAGACATTATCAGTTACATTAACTGCTTCCCATTTGAACAATTCATTAACAACAATTTCTGGAATTTGTGAAGGCATTAATAAAATGTTGCGTCCATTCTCGTTACGTTTTGAAGATTGAACAAAAAACCCCGTTGAAGGATTGTAACTAGTCTTTTGTTGAAATCTGTGTGACAGACTCTCAAGTGCCGATCTTTTAAATAGTTCAGAAGAATCGTATTTTATTCCCAATTGTTTACATAACTTTGGGGTTATATTAAAGAGTTTCTTGAAATAATTTTCATAAATTTCTAAACCTTCCGAAAAAGTAAACTTTGAATTAGATTTATAATTCTCTGCTAATTTGGGTGGAGCAAAACTTGAAGCAACAGGTTTGAAGTAAAAATAATCTCTGAAATTAATAAAACGTTCAGACTCGGTTAAAGTCGATTTTAAATATTCCTTTAATATCTCATTAGAAACATATCTATGAATAACGATATTTCTATAATAAAAGTCAAATGATTTTTCAAAGCATCCATTTAGATGATTAATAACGTCTTGCTTAGATCTAAATATTGCAGGGCTAATAAAAGTTCTCATATAATTCGATAATCTAGTTCTGACTGACTTTATTCTTTTTTTCATAGTTAATTCACTGTACCCAGCTTTAAATATGTTTAATAATTTATCAGTTTTGCGATTAGGTTCAGAATAGTGATTAACTATAGTTTCCATGTAGAAACATGTTAAAGGGCCGGAGCTTGAATTGTCTTGCTGCAAATAAGGAACGATGCATTGAATATTCATATCAACATCCCGATCAAAGAAGGCTTCTAGCATCAATTGTAAAGGTTCTAGAAAATCCCAAGAATCTGCATCTGGTTGAATTGAGTTTAAGACAATGATTGTGGTGTATGCTTTAAATTTCGTTAAATTAACTTTATCTAAAGGAACCCACACGGTAATCCAATGGACTGCTGAGATATTTACTGGTATTATAATAGCAAATGATGAACCTTTGAAAGTCTTATAAGCATACTTAAACTCAAGTGAATCTATTTGGAGATCATCAAATCCATCGTCTATATCATCTTTAAAGTCAGATCCATTATCACCGGTGTGTCTTTCAGATTGTATTTGTTCTCCACGTCGACTGCCAACTAATTTATGATGTTGAGAGAAAGAAGAGAATCTAAAGGTGGGGAAAAAATAGAGATAAGCATCCATTTCCTTTTTGCTTGCACTGAACTTACCAAACTTTGGATACACCAATTCAATCTTTAATCCAGCTATATCTTGTTGAAATAAACCCATTGCATAATCGAATTCTTTGGCACCGAACCAATAATCATCTTTTGATATTTTGCTGACTTCATCCTGAGTAACCAAAGGAGGATTGGAATCTTCTGTTTCAATCAAAATGTTCACCATATAGTGATCATGAGCTTTAGTTGGGTCACTATATTTAAAAAATGGGTGAAACAACTTTGAAAGTAACCTTTGATGTTGTTAGATTTTGCTGTTGCTAGCACTCCAGCCGCAGAAGTCAATGTCATCACGTGATCATAGAGGCAGTTCGCGCAGTATATTGTATAACTGATTTATTTCGATATTCTCTCATTATGTAGCAATCAATCAAATTAGGCGTAGATCTGTTAAGACTTATTATATCTGTAATGATATCTTACAATATAATTTAAAATACAGAAGCAGTTAGTCCGCGACAAAGAGATAAATATGCTGAAACAGACTTGTGTCGATACTAGAGTAACACCAAATTCAACACAAGTTTACAATTCCAAATTTTAATTCTTTTTTGAAGGAGGTTCCAGAATCGTTTTCTAGAGTAGCCAGGGTTTTTGATATTAACTATTTGCTTCTTGAATGCAACATTCAATCTCTGAGGAGTTTAAAGTTCCACGCTGATGCTGCCTAAACACATCGGCTGTTAGATATTTATGCAAGAGACCTTTCACTTTTGCCTAGACTCAAACACCGAGAGTTTGTTCTTATAGGAGACATGGATTTGGATAGAAATATGCATCTTGAAACATTGTTTGTTTTCTATCAACAGGAATGATTATGATGAAGATGTGTATAATTCTCATTGGTCATATTTACCTAACTAAACAAATCGAAAGAATTCAAAAGAATTCATATTTATGGCCACGGTGAGGTGAATGGAAGTAAGAATGACAAACCTGTGACTGGAAATGACCTTGGAGACATATATGAAAAGATTACAATTTACACAAGCAGTTACATTGGTTGGTATGACTACTTTTTTCATATCAACACTGACTATGGCTATTCATTTGACGGGAAAGAACAAGACATAAATCTTGATTGTGCGTGTGAACAAGTGTACACCAGGAATCAATACTTTTATTCGTCAGCGGGACTTTGTGGCTGATTTCACAAAGAATATGGTTGATGATGCATATAACTCAGCGTACGAGTACTTCATGTAAGTGATGGTTGTTTGGAAATGTTCACCACTTATTAGGCAAGTGATAATAAACAATGGAGTTGTCGAAATTTACAAATTTTTACCTTCTTCAATTTGTAGTATCAAATTGCTCTTGGATTCATTTGCTAATTTTTTCTTTGCCCATTTTTGGTGAGTTCAATTTTTATTTCAAATTTATTTATATTTTCGTTGTAAATAAAGTTGGTTTAGTTGACTTAGTCTTACCTATATTTCTAATGTGTTAAAGTTAAATTGTTTAAATACTCCAAAATTTCTTACATCTGTTTGGCGCGCGCGCACATATAGCTTTGAACAAACAACAGCATAGTTGTCACCAAGCTTGATAAATGAGATACGCACGACTCGAAGCTTTAGCCAGTATCAGGCTGTCGAGAGGGTGAAAGAGATTTCTGAAGGAGGGTAGCAGAAGCAATGTATACATAACCATAGAATCACAAGTTTCAAAACAAACATACTTGTTTGAAACATAAGAAGTTAACACACTTGAACCTTGTTTCTATAACAAAACATAAAGTTTATACATGAGCACTGTATCCCTATCACGCATAGCATTCAATTTAGCAGCGCATAGGATTCAATTCAGCAAACAGACCAAGAAGTCAATTGACTCAATAATACAAAATAATAGCATATCAAATCTCCAGGTGGGTTACAGTGACAAACATATTAAATACAAGGTTAGTCAACACTTTGGTAGTAACAAACCTATTGAACTAATAACCTATATTATTATAAAGCTTGTTAATGACAGTATATGGAGGGTAATACTAATTGATGCTAAAAAACACGAAGCAAACACTAATATTACTTAAGACTATATACACAACATATCTTGTTGATAGAAAGGAGCAAAGGAAGGAAAGAAGCCAATGAAAAGTAGAGACCCATTATATATGAAGATATAATATCAAAGTAACCAGAACACATCTGGGCCAAGAGAAAATCAATGGCATTGATAACAGATTCATTAGATCAGTATGTCTGGAGTGCAGCGAAATAATGCAGGCTAATATATCTGAAGTTGTTTCACTTGTGTTGCATCCATTGCATAGGAATAAGAAAAAAATGAAATTAAAGTCAATCGCACAATAGTTAATTTATTGAATTATGTAATAGAAGAGATGATGTTACGCTCAGTATAAAAGCACAGCAATCCGGTTTGTGTCGCTATTGACTCAATTATGTAAACTACGTCGATCGACTCAAACATCTATGCTCTCACGCTTGAACTGATCACTTTAACTGTTGAGAACTTGAGTATGGGATCTTATTGACTAGTGAAGTACTATGGCTCAATATGGCTTGTCCCTTGGTTAGCTTAGTGCGAGTTACGGATAACTAAATCCGTTGACCATAGACCTAAGACTGAACCATATTTCAGTACGACTATTCTATTGCCTACATGAATAGTGCTACCTTGCTTCCAGATATATCATTGAACCAAGATTATATATATATGGAGGCTAATCGCCATTTCTTTGTGTATCCAGACAGAGAGAGAGCTTTCCTTTAATCATCGATTAATCTGTGAATCGTTTTACTTAGCTGCTCTTTTGTCTGGCGTTTCCTACTAGACGATACTATTTAGTGAGGAAAATTATTCGACAGCCACCTGTCTTCATATACCTCATTCTTACACACGATATTCGTAGCCACTATTACTTAAATCCTAACGGATGATCGACAGCAACGACCATAATCTTATGGGCATACATAGCTGTTATGTTATTCTGTGCTGCATCCCGTGCTGATTGTTGCCTTTTCACTCGTCTAAATTCATAAAGAGCAATGCGGATGGAGCAAAACTTAAACATTGAATGATGACGCGCAATGTTCAAAAGCAGAAGCATACTTCCATGAAACCCTAGGTTCTAAGCAAACTAACTCTTGAAGTATGTGAAATGAACTAATTGAATGAATGAATCGAGTGGATGAATTTTTCATGGACCCGCTTATAAGCTTCACACAAACAACTTTCCTTTTTGTACCTTAGGAGTAGTCCCTGTGGCTTGACTCTTGCACCCTATTTTTATTTTAGGCTTAATAAAGTCCCCGAATTCATTATGAACTAATCAAATCCTCTTTGCTTCATTGAATGGGAGGATTATAGCAAACCAGTAATAAGCATGCTGCAGAGTTGCCCTCCGTTTGTTTGCTTGGCTCGTTTTAGTTATCATGTCCAAATACTTTTTGATTTAACCTACTCCATAAATTGTTTTTGGTTTTTCAGAGCTTATACGTCACATTCTTGACTGGGAAGCATGAATTAAGCATACTTTTTATTCTCATACCCTGGATCAATTATTTTATTGTGTTCTGTGTTGGGTGCAAGAACTACTCTAATAATGAATTGACCCGAGGGCTTATGAAGTTTGCTTAGCTTAGGTTAGGGTCCCCAGAACACTAAGCGATTTCTAAGTCTTTACTCGAGTGAGAATGTTTGAAGATCTTACATTAAGGTGATGATTGATGTTCCATACTCCCATCTTCTACGGTCCTTCACATCAATGTTAACTAAGAATATCATTGTTTTCTAGGGGTTTGATATTTAAAGAACAATGAAAGTAGGTACCTGACTACACTCACATTTTTTTTAGGATGTTTTCAATATGGCTTTGTCTCATTTATGTATGACTATTGAATATCATACTACACCGTGAGGTTGAAAATTTAGGTTAGTTCATTCTACAGAGTTAGTATATGTGAAGATCAAAATTCTAAATTTGGTTTCACTTAATTTCCAAATAAAAGAAAAACCCAAATTTGGACTACCTAGGCTACCCTTTTAACAAGAGAGTCACGCTTAAATGTTTTGGTCAAACTGCACTTATATAAATTGACATTTAAATCCTGTAAATCCATAAATTTTTTGGGTGAGTTCAAGAAACAATTTTCAATTTCATAAAACAGCTTTTATAACTGCTTCGCCATTAAGAGATGCTTAATCTTCTAACATTCGTGTTGCTATTGAAGATAACTTTGTCTTATCCTTTTCAATCTGATCAAAATGTTACAGATTCTACTATCGCTTTAGATGCTAGGGGAGTTGATGAAGTCCGGACAACGGTCATGAATTTGGTGCTCGCTGAAAGGGCCAAAAAAATCGTGGATGTTTTTATTTCCATGAAAAGACCTGCCATTCCAGAATATGATGACTACATGGTTAATTATATAAATGCCTTGCAAGATTATGATGATAACCCTAGCTATTTTTTAGATGAATATGCCACTATTCATAATATACAAATTGGTGTCATAAACGGGTTGGAAAAACCAGTTAGAAAGCATAGAGGAACAGAAAAATCTGATTTCTATTATAATTTATTTTGTATTATTTTTCCAAATGATGAAATGGATGAAGCATTTTTGAAAGGTGCCAGAGATAATATTGTCTCATCTCTAAAAAGAAAGAAAAGTCATTGGGGTAATATTGATAAAGATATAAGAAATGACATCAGTATTATGCTTGGTTTAGAGAAAACGACTGACCTTGTCCACGATGAAATAAAGAAAAGATCCAATGATATTATGCTATTGATTATAGAAGATTTTTGGTATGCAAACCTACAAAGGTATAGGAGCTATAGGGAAGTGGAAAACTTGCCTCCAGCAGAGCTACTTAATACATATTATCCAACTCCTACTTCCTCCTATACGTATGCTTCACAAGTGTATGCAACTCCTTCCAATCCACCCCAGCAGTATACTGAAGAAAGGGATTCAGACTTTACGGGTAATGACGAAACCGCTAGTTCATTGAGAAATTATTTGAACTTAATCGATAATAACTATCTTTTCATAGACATTGATGCTTTATACGAGTTTCTTTTCAATACTTGGCTTTCACACAACCACGATTGCGCTGTTTATGTCTATGGATTAGAGACGGAAACTGATGGTACAGTAGCCAATGCTTTGCTTATGATGAATAGGTTTTATCAAAACTTTAAGGATAAAAACCTTTTTGATAATAATGACTGCTTCCAAGTTGACTATACAACACCAGGGGCTAAGGGGTTAAAGAACAGAATTTCAAGAGGTCTTACTGCTAACAGATATGCCCAAAAAGATAATACACATAGATATCAAAATGACGAGCAACAATTCAACTCTGGTATAATCCACGGTCTAACTCGAGAGGAAGCAATTGGTTCCACAAGAGTTGGCTATGTTCAATCAGATCAAAATGGAAAACAAGGTGCTGATGTGGGTAACCGATGGAAAGGGCGTACTGCCAATGGGGGAGGAGCTCATAACTTAAGGGTGGATTATTCTCGAAAGATCCCAGTCAGAAAGGATGATCCAAATAATAACCATAAGGACTGGGCAGCTGATTCAGATGTGGCCGGCGAATCTGATTGTTTATGCATCTTTATGTTATTGGAGCAAGGCCTACAAAACATGGACCTAAGGAGTGCTGCAGAAATTGCTAAAAAGTCGTGAGCGTACTCATCACCAGAAACTCATCTTTTTTTCTATGGTTCAATTGTTTTTAGGAAGGTATCGAAATTGTCTTTTCACTTTGCATTTTTTTAAATTCTTTTTCTTTTGTTTGTTTCTGTGCCTTTGCACGCTCTTCCTCCTCTGTTTTCTCTAATTTCAAAACTAATGAATTTTAAGCTAAACCCCCCTAGTATACTTTAATGTGACTACTCATGGTCTATAATTGTTTTTTTTATAGTATATTAGGCAGTATATTGTAAGGTAGTACGAGACTGTGATTCATATGTAGCGTATCAAACCTATTAGGATTTAAGTAGTAGTGGCTACGAATATCGTGTGTAATAATGAGGTATATGAAGACAGGTGGCTGTTGAATGATTATCCTCCCTAAATAGTATCGTCTAGTAGGAAACGCCAGACAAAAGAGCAGCTAAGTAAAACTATTCACAGATTAATCGATGATAAAAGAAGGAAAATCTCTGTCTATCTGAATACACAAGGAAGTACCGATTAGCCTTTATATACAATACTAATACAATGGCATATCTGGATCACATTTAACATATCCTGTGATCAAAAGACTTGTTTACTTCCAACCACTCATCTTGCTGTTACAGTTTTGGTGGGTATCGATCGAACTTGGAGAATTTGACAAATGGTCTGATTTTTATGGGGTTCCAAATCTAGAAACTTTAATTTGCAGGGATTCTTATGGTGACAATTAACCTTACTTTTCTGCACTTCCTTTCAACTTGAAGTTTCTACTTTTAGCGCATCTCAGTTGGACAGGCAGGTGAACTCAATTGGATAGATAATAAAAGGATTGCGTCCACCGATTGAATTACAGACCTTGAGCTGTAGCCCAAACTTGTTACCTTTTCTAGATTTGGATAAAAATACACATCCTGAAACTTTGATTCTTTAATATCAACGGGATGATTACAATGATGATCCGTATAACTCTCATTGGTCATATTTACCGTAACAAATCAAACAAATTCACAGTTATGGCCACGGTGATGTGAATGAAAGTATGAGTGACGGGCCGTTATTGGAATTAATCTTGGAGACGTATATAGAAAGATTACGATCTACACATCCATTTACATTGGTGATGGGTATGACTACTTGTTTTATATCAACACTGACGATGGCTATTCATTTGACGAGAAAGAACAAGACATGAATCTTCGTGAAATTGTGCGTGTGGATATCAAGTGTACACCAGGCATCAATATTGTTATTCGTCAGCAGGACTCTATGGATGTTTTTCCAAAGGAGATGGCTGGTAATGTTCAAACTTATGAGTGCAGATATGATTTCGGCGAAGACAGATGGAATTGGTTATCGGCGATCTTTTTGCGCTTCGTATCTTTATTTGTATTTTAATGGCTAGTTCAATAGTAACCTATTAGTAGACAAAAGTAGAAGAAAAATTACACTGATAGTGATGATTTACAGATTGAAGTTATGTCATCCAAGTTGGATTTAGAGTGAATATTTAAAGGGGTAAATAATGTGAAAATTATATCACCTGGATTTAAGGAGTAATGATCAAGTAACTGATAAGAGTTGCAGGGGCTCTTCTCTGTTGAGCCAATATATATAGCAACGAAACCAATTAATTTTGACTAAATTATCGTTGATATTGACTGTTTACTTCTTGAATTGTTAAATCGATGGCGAGTTTGATGTACCTCAAGTTCACATTTCCTCAGTATCCCCCTTTTCAGCATTTCCGTTTAACACAAGAAGGTCAATAGGTTGATGCTTTGAAGATCTTGCGTGTAGAAGTTGATCAAATACATTTCCTTCTTCTTAAGGTCTCCGCAATTCATGGGCTTTATCATGCAGGTGCCACCAGTAGTGCATTGGTAATTGGAAATCATTCTGCCCTCCGTTATCGGCTAGGAGTAATATCCTCTAATTGACTCTTTTCTTTAATCATTTGTAGCTCAGTTAAGTAGTAGACACTTATTGGTTAACTATGGTTATTGAAAGGTACCAAGGAATTGTAGAGGACACGACAGATAACGATTTATATAAATAGGGGATAAAATTTCTTCATAAGCTCTTCTAACCCGACCTTTTTGTTCTGCTCTCAGGTGCTTTCTATAACAAGTAACATCAGGTTGGATTATATTAAGCAACTGCTTACGCATCACCACTACCAACAAATACAAGATACAAAATGTTCGAGCCCACAGCCCTAGACAGATATGAAGGACAAGATATTAGCTCCGCTCTCTTGCAGCGTCACTTGGGAATGTCAAAAGCGGATGCTGACAAGGAAGCTGTTTACTGTGAACAAGGTGGATTCAACGAGTATAGAAGAATAAAGAGAATAAAGGTAAGAAAAGTTTTGGGAGAAACAGATTATAAGAGGATTGTGTCTTATGTGACCTTGAGGACTCACGGAATTTTTATTCCAGCTCCTAATTACTGATAACATTTTTTAAACATACATATGTATATGTATATATTGGAATTGATAAACAAAGTAGCAATGGCTAATTTGGAATGTTTGAAAGACTGGGTAAGCTTAACAGTATAACGTAATTTGAACCCATTGTAATACTAAGTAGGGGAGTTGAGAAAGAACAAGTGCGAATTATGTAGACACTTTACTCCCCATAATATACGTTACATTTTACTAAATCCAACTGTCGTAGGAACCTTTGAACAGTAATCGATTGGAAAAAACCCATTAAGGTATTCAATGATTTTAGCAAAAGTGCAGTACGTTATAAAAGAACTTACCCTACATTTCTGAAATAACTCAAGTGAACTTTAAAAACGGTTCATGATTCACTTGCTTGAAATGTAAGTAAAATACATTTATTAAAAGTCTCCTTTATTTTTATCAAGACTCAGAATTTTGGGAATTCCACCTGAAATATTTGAACTTAGTAAAATATTCCAATATCAACCTTGTGTAAGGTGCGAAATAGAAGAACAACGGTTGTTTCATCAGTACCTTCAATCAACCAACACAGGCGAATCCTCAAAAGCCATATAAAATTGCCAGAGAATTAAGCTTCGTCCAAATTAATCATATATTTATGGTTGTCACCATGTTGGTGTAAAACTACAGCTACACATAATACATAATAATGTTGAAATACTCAAATAACTTGAATTAAATAATATAAAAATCAAATCCAACGCAGGAAGGTTCCTAAACAGAATGATATTTCAAATATTGCTTATAAGTATCAACAATACTGGTTTCCAGGTCAATTAATTTATAACCACCAGCTTTAGCAATCACATCATCAATGTTATATTTGGGTGTATTTGCAGCAATTAGTTCTTGCTCTTCAGAAGGATCACCAACAGCAACTTTACCTTTCAATTCAGAAAAGTTTTTATTCAAGACATCAGCGACATATTGAGCTATTGTGGCTCCAGCCACAATGAATTGCCTTTGCTCAGCTAATTGAGGAACTTCTAGAGGTAAGATATGGAAAGCAGCAACATCTCTGACATCAACCGCTAACCCAGGGTATTGATTTAATGGTTCAGTTGAGTCGCTATCAATAGCGGCAACAGAATTAATCATTTCATTTGAAGTGTTTAGAATACCTTTAACATCGGTATCGAATCGTTGAGGACCTAAAACATAAGGAGGATTGACAGTAGCTAATTTGAAATTGACACTATTTTCGGAAATGAAATTTCTAGCAGCCCTTTCAGCATAAGTTTTAGAAGCTGAATAAGCTTCACCTTCATTTTTAACATCTTCCCATTTAATTGGATTCCAAGATTCCGAAGTGTGTAAATAAGTGAAAAGGTCTGGGCCCAATTGTTTGACTGCTGCAAATGAAGAAGTAACAACAACATTAGTAACTTGAGGAGCATAATCTCTAATAGCCTTTAAAATATTAACAGTACCGTTAACAGCAGGGTTTAAGTATGCTTCTTCAAAAGGTTTATTCAAACCGAAAGAAAATGGAGACGCTGTATGCATAACAACGGTAATTTCAGGATGATTTTGTAAGACATGATCAAACGCATTATCCTTAGCAATGTCTTCAACTATTTCATATGATAGCTGAGCATCTGGATATTCCTTTCTAAATTTTTCAACCAATGGCTTATATTTGGCTTCTGATCTTGCAGTACCAATAACTTTGTAGCCTTTAGCTAACAATTGGTCGACAACGTGGATAGCAATGAACCCGGTGGCACCTGTAACTAAGACTGTTCTTGCGGTCATTACTGAAAGATAACTCCAATTTAGGCTTCACCAAGTTGACAAAAAACAGGATTATGGAAAGGGCGAAAAAGAGGTTACAGCACTGTGGCTAACTAACTCCTATCTTCCACACAACAGCTTGCTTACGTAAGGGTCAACGCAAATCCCCTAATCGGGATTTTGGCGCTTCTTCTCCGGATATAATGAAGCTGTGAATTTGAATCTGGTTCAGATAGTTTCATTGAGATATCAGTTATATTTTGTACTATCACTGTATCACAGACTACAATGGAACAGATTACATGGACTACAATCAATAAGAAAGGTAATCCTTTACTTTCACCCGCTTACAAGAGTAACGGACATGTTTTCACTTCAGGCTGTTTAGGGAACGACGCCAATGGTGATTTACCAGAAGATTTGACTGAACAAACGGAAAACGCGATTTTGAATTTGAAAGCAGTCTTGGAGGTCTCTGGCTCTTCATTGGATCAAGTTTTGAAGGTATTGTTATTTATTGGAGACAAAAGTTACGGTGGAGTAGTTAATTCCGTGTACAAGAAATACTTTAAAAATCAACCTGGCAGATCCTGTGTTGTTGTTGGTTTCCCAAATCCTAAGGTTAAGGTTGAATTAGAATGTATTGCCCAATACAGGGTTGTTGAATCGAAATTATAGAACTATTTAAATTATCTTCCTGCTAGTTGACTATATTATTTAATTAAGAAAACTTTACTCAAAACACGTAAACAGTATCTATAGCCAATTCTGCCCTCTAAAAGTTCTATAGTAATCCTCTCTTTGAGGTGTTTACTTCTGATCTGAATATTCCAGAGATTAAATTAACACCAGCAACCACACCATCAATAACTTCAACCCTATACGTGTTAACGGCCTTTTCAACAGCTAACTTCATGTCAATCATACCAGCACAACCTAAGACAAAAACATCAGCATGATTATCAATAACTAATTTTAATGCCACTTTTTCCATAGATTCTAATACTTGGTCTCTTGGATTGCTCTTTAATTCACAAACTTTTAACCTAGTGCTTAAGAACCATAGACAAAATTTATTTAAACCCCATGATTTAATTACATCATGTGGCCTTTTCGTATAAGGTTATTTCATTAGCTAAAATGCTTGATGTTTTAATTTTAATTGTTCATATGTCATCAGAATTTGCTCTAGACCACGTCAGAAAAGCCCCAACGAATTTGATCCCATTAATGCAGAAACTTGTTCTCAATATCTATTTCTAACTAGTGAATATTTAAAAGGAGGTTTCTGTCAGCACATACACTCTGAAACTGATAAATTTGTAGGTGCCAAATATATTTGTTCCCCTCCATTGAGGCAAACTCAAGCAGATTTAGACGGCGTTTGGAAACAATTAATTAATGGAACCATTACTGTCTTCTCTAGTGATCATGCTCCGTCAAAATATGATCATTCTAAGGGTAAGAAGAAAGGTCTTATCAATGGTCTCCCACACTATAAGAATGTCCTGAATGGTTTACCAAGTGTAGAAACTAGATTGCCTTTAAAGTTCGTAAACGGTGTTGAAAAGAGACGTATTTTACCACAAAGATTTGTAGAGCTAACATCCACCAACATTGCTAATTTATACGGTCTTAGAGATAGAAAAGGCTCTATTGGAGTTAGTTGGTATGGATGCCGATTTCACCATTTGGTACCCGGAAGGAAAGATGAAACCATTTGATTTAACCAATCAAATGTTACACCATTCTATTGACTATACTCCATATGAAGGAATAATTTTCGCAAACTGGCCCAGATACACGATTTTGAGAGGTAAAATCTGCTATGATAGAGATAATGGTGGATGGCGGTAAAATTGGTACTTATTTGAAAAGATCAAGTGATGTTTTAACTACATCACTGAAGCCACTGAATCCTATCTATGAGTAGCTTGACTTCTAAATATTTCAGAGATTTATATTTACTTTTAGACATTTATTTAACCTACAATGTGTATTTGCTACCGTAGTAATTTCAAGTTAAACGCTTGGACAATGCAGGCGCCATTGATTGGCACTAGGCCGGGCACGACGCTCACCTCTCCATTTTTTTCTATTTGAGCGAGATAAGAATCCCACAGTTGGGAAATTGGTTACAATCAGTTTGAAGAGACAAAACGCTGGATTTCCAAGCTGTTTCACAGGAGGACTCCTAGATTTATATCTTCCAGGTCATTTATGTCCACTCACACAGATGTTCTTAGTCTGAAACCATTGTCTATCAAGTCTATAGGCCGTGCCCATTTGGCATGTCTTAGATGCCGGTCTCAAAAAATCAAGTGTTCAGGGGGTACGTTTTAATTTAGGTTAAAGATTTATGTCTCACAAAATCTCAAAATAATACTAACTTTACAAATTTACATTTCATTTAGATATGCCATGTTGTAGGAATTGCTCCTTGACAAATAAATAATGCAAATATCCTCAAAGGGAAAGGAAAGTAACTTGTTTAGAATCACAATTGACTAAGATTCAAGAAAGGCTGCAGTTCTTGGAAAATAAAGTAAAAGAATATGAAGAACACGAGAAACAAGAGAAGATACATCAGTCTCATGGAATTGAACTTATACAAGATCAGAAGAACCGTTTATTGCCGACAATTCAAGATATAACAACAGAAGAACTACCAGAGCAGGCACTAGTATCCCCTGAAGAAGACAGATTACAGTCTCTAAAGTCTTCGAATAATATCGACGATAGCTCAATTGCACCCTTCTCACAGAACTCCAATGTGGAAGAAAAGCGCTATTTAGGAACAGCATCAGGACAAAGATTTGATTCAGAATTAAAATCTTACTTATTTGCGGTTGCGCATGAAGAAGACAGAAGATCATCAATTTCTCAACAACGTCATTTTTTCAAGGATCCAACTTTATAATCACCATTTTCAGGTGTTGTTATGTTACCCGGTAAGGAATATGCTTTGAAGCTAGTTGATAAAGTAGTTTCTTTTTTAGGGCGTGAGTACTATTTCTTTGATACCAAACTATTCTATAAGCAGATCGATGAAGCATACGAAAAATTAAAAGATAAAAAACCAACCTGGTTATGTTACTTTCTGATTACATTAGCTGTTGGTGAACAATATTTAAATGAGTCTCCAAGTGGTGAGATTCCAGGTATGAGATTTTATATTACTTCAATGAGATTGTATAAATCAAGTTATGAAGAGCCAACGTTGGAATTTGTTCAGATGTTATTACTAATTGCTTATTATTTGCAAGGGTTAAATTCAGCTAATTGTGCTTTTACGTTTTATGGATTAGCTTCAAGATCCGCATTGATTCAAGGTTTACATCGTCGTTCCCCTGATTTATCACCCGGAGATGCTGAAAAGCGGAAACGATTATGGTGGACTGTGTTTGTTATGGAGACCATATGGTGTTCAAATCTCGGCCATCCAATTTATGTTGGCATTGAAGATACTGATGTTGAATTTCCTAACGAAAATATAGTAGATTTAGGTGATGGCTTTAGTTCAGAACTATTAGGTTTTAATGTTAAATTAGGGGATGTTGTAAGAAAATTATATAGACCGACTAAGGGCTCTGTCAATATTACTATTAGGAGTATGCTTGATTGATCTAGATGACTTTCAGATGGCACTTCCAGTCAGACTTAAAAATAATTTGATATTATCTGATAATAGATCAACTGCTAATTTATATTTGCTAATGAATCATGATATAATTATAACAACAAGACCACTACTTCTTTCTATTTTTAAAGGTCACATTCAAGCCAGTAAAACCTCCAAAAAAGAAATTAATAGATGTATCAGTGCTGCAAGATTAAATATAGATATTTTAGTTACCCTCAAAAGTAACGAATGGTTTTCAACTTATGGTTTTTGGGATGCTCAATTTTTGTTTTCAGCTCTAATTATTTTAATTATCGGTTCCCTTTCAGGTTATGAGTATCCACAAATTGCACTAGGTAGGGAAATGAATACATATATCCAAGATGCGGGAAACTTTACAGCCAAAGATAATGAACTGAGGTTAGCTGAACTAGATGAGCTGCTATCAAAAGTTCCTTTGGATAATATCTTAACCTCACCACCTTCAAATCCAACAGAGAATTCATGTTATCCGACAGGTGGACCGGTTCCAGCGACCTCCAATTTCTTAACCAATTTTGAAAATGGAACTCCATCTTTGGAATCATATAATAGTAGTCATCATCATCCAAGTTTCTCGCAAACTAATATTGATGGATTTTTGCATGATCCAAGCTTAGAACAAGTACCAGGATCAAGGGACATATCACCTGATTCTGATGCTGGACAAATTGGTGAGTTCTCTACTTTTAGAAATAATGTATCCCCTGATACCTGGAATATCTTAACTATGAATTTACAATTTTGGAACACTAACAACAGTATATAGATTTTTAGAGTTTGTTTTAATATCATGGATAGTAGAAAATTTGTGCTTGTTATAGCTAGGATAATGAAGATAAGATGATGATCAGGATCATATTGTAATTGTAAGCAAGTGGATCCTAAAACTTCTGCACAATCACGTGAGATTAAACATTTGCCGCAACACTCGCCACCTTGTATTTCATGCGCCATATGTATACTCTAGTAAGAGCGCAGTTCTGATAATTAATATATATGAATGGGTATGCATAGATTATGTCTGTAACATACATTGTACTACCGACTCAATTCTTGCCAGTTGCGTTACTTCCTATCACCAACACCTATATTATGCCTCTTAGCTCAAATTATCACCATAACCCAATCAAACTATCGAATTCATTAGATTTATCAGATGGAACTTCATCCCAACAATCTATCAGGCAAATCTTATCTGCACCTTTGTTTGAGAACTCACACAAAACAGGTATTCCAAATTCTCAGTTACTATCACTAATCATTCAATATCTATCAAAGTTTAACAACCCGCAACTGGAAAAAATCAAGGATGATTTGATTGCCACGACTGGGTTGAATTCAGTGAACAGTAAGTTACAGTCTGAATTGCGCAACCTAGTGTTCTCTCCACAGCTCGAGACTAATTTAGATAGGCTATACTCTATTATAAATACAATATCTGACAAAGATACTGAAGCGGGTTTACATATTCAAATTGCTATTCAGAAGAGGTTTTTCTTAGAGTCTTTATTTTTAGATAAGAATAAGGCCAAATCGCTAAGGATTTTGAGAAATTTGAATGAAGACTTCTTTCAAAATAATCATGATAATCAACAACTTCCCAAATCTCTTTCTTACTTGCTGGTTGACTCTAGTACTGTAGAGGATTCTAGTATTCCCGAAATTGATGAGGCGTTTCTGAAACAACTTAACTGGACGCCAGATTCTGATTTCTTTAGTTCCAGAACTGCGCTATTATCTGAAATCCATTCTTTATTACCTGCTGATAAAATCATCAATCCGAATAGACTTCCTGATTTGATAGAAATGTCTTTATTATACCAAGAGACAACGAACCCATATTATATTACCCCCTCTCCATCACTGTCAACTACTACTTCTCAGTTATCTTTATTTCGAAATAATAATAAACAAACAACGGAAAAGTTAAAATCAAATATTCCAAATAAACAAAAACATAGAATAAATGATCACAATGATCAGATTTGGTTTTTGAAATATTCAAATTCCGGTAAATATTTAGCATCAGGATCAAAAGATAATTCAATTATAATATATTCTACTGAGTATGATTATACGGTTTATAAAAGATTAATAGGTCACTCAAATACAATTATTTATCTATCCTGGTCAAGTGATGATGCAAGGTTAATTTCAACTTCGTTTGATCTATCGACGAAAATTTGGAAATTTCCCACTGGAGAATTAGAGCTAACTTTCAAAAATAAAGATTTATTTAATCCTACTACTGAGTTACGTTTGTTTTCAGTTGAATTTGTTGGTAGTGATTCAAATAAATTTATTGTCGCATCTCCAGATTGCAAAATTGCGACTGTTAGCATTTCCAACGAAGAGGATGGTGGTATTGAAAAGGTTTCAGAGATCGGAATTAACAAAAGCATACTCGATTTTATAATAACAAACGATGGTAAATATTTATGTTGTATCACGCACAATGAAGATTTATATATATGTGACTTGACAACACCTGACAATGATTTAATTTCTGTCACAAAAATTGGTAGAAAATTAACTTCAATTAATAAATGCAATGATACTGATTATGATTCAAATTTTGTTTTGATTACTGTTCAGCCAGATCATTTACAGTTATGGGATATTTCAAATCCAGCTAGACCAACTTTGGCTAATAAATATTATGGACTACAACAGAACACTTTTATTATTAGAGGTTGCTTAACTAATAATAATTTGGTCATTTCTGGGTCAGTAGATGGCTATATATATATTTGGAATAAGAAGTTTGGTAATTTAATCGATGTTGTTCATGGTCATGAGAAGTTAGTTAATTGTGTCGATTGGAGAAATAAGTGTGAAGATGGAAAACTTGAATGGGCTAGTTGTAGTGATGATAACATGCTTGTGGTTTGGGGCAATTGAATATTTTAAATGTATATTTTATTCTTTCCTTTGGTTTTCGGTTTTCTTTGACGTAACTATTTCAATTCTTTCTTCTGCTTTTTTGTTCTTGTGCTTCTGTCTTTTTTGATATTATTTATATTTATATTTTCTGAATTTTTGTTCAGGTACATTCACTACTTTTGATAGTTTGTCTTTTGTTTCTTGTTTTTAATCCGATTTACTGACTCAATACTTCTGATATTATTTTTCTGTTTATATAGCGCCTTTTATACTTGTTTTTAATTGTTGAAGGAAAAAATTATGATGTAAAATGGAAAAAAAGGAAAAAAAAGGAAAAAAAACTACATGGAAACTAGTAACATATCTTTTTTTTTATAAATTATAAAAAGGGTTCACGAATTGAAAGATGCATTCAAATTAACGTGATAATATAGTTGAAACACCAATAATAATTAATTTTTGAGCTTAACTTAGAATTCAATCGTCCCCAAATTCATCGCCACTATGCTCTAAAACATTAGCTTCATCAACTCCCCTTTGAATATCAACGTATGAAAAAATGGGTATACTAATTAATAAAAACAACAATAGTAACCAAAAACACTTTCTAATTTCATGAGTATAATCAATAACCAGGCCTACTAGAAATGGACCTAAAACAGAAGACCCTTTGTCAGTTATACTGAATAAGGCAAAAAACACACTTTCTTGACCCTTAGGGATTAACATAGAATAAAAGGCTCTTGATAAAGTTGCAATACCGCCTAGCGAGAATCCATACCATATGGCCAAAATATACATTTCAACCCAATGGTGTAATCCAATCGAATCAATGAAGAAACCCAAAATACCGTAGGTTGGGATAACTGATGCCCAAATAATTATAAAAATCAAAGTTTGTTTAATAGTCCATTTGAAATAAGGTTGTATTAAAGTTGGAATCAAAATTGAACCTGCAATTGCCGAAATCATTGTTAAAACACCAATTTGAGATAATTGTAAAGTGGACATCTTTAAATTAGTTTTCGCAAATAAAATAGCAGTAGAGTTTATCGTTGTTAAAGAATCAGAAATGACAAACCAACCTATTAAGAAAAAACAAATATCCTGTAGCTGTCTTGCTTGTTTCAACGCATGAAATAATGTTTTATAACCATGTAAAATATAAGCACTCAGAAGTCTCACTTTATATTTAATCAGCTTCTTAAGATATTCTGGGTCTCCATAAATTGGTTTTCTAATATGATCTAATTTTAATTCAGGTGATGATCTAGACTTCAATAATATTTGCAATGGGACTTGAAATATAAGCCACCATAAACCGACAAATCCAACAACAACTTTAATAGGAGTAATTAGATTTTCAGTTGGACCATGTTTCATCTTTAAAATTATCAGCATAGTTAAAATTTGAACAATTAAAGCAGAAACATAACCACAAGCAGCACCGGAACCACTAATTCTGGAGCTCACTTCACCTGTTTTAATAACTTTGTCTTCATTACTAGCAGTTTCCTCTTCTTGAATGTCTTTAACTTGTTGGGAATTATTAACTAGTAAAGATAAAAATGAATTTCCACAAACAGAGGCACCTCCATAAGAAGCATTAGCAAAAATTGCTAATAAAGAAGCAGAATAATAACTGTCTGGATGGACAAACCAAAAGCCAATGGTGAACAAAGCTCCAGCCACACCAAAGATAACTAGCAACGATTTCCTATGAGAACCTCTGTCGGCAGCACCCGACATAGAAATGACTAAAACCGTTTGAACCAAGACTGAAATGGAAAAAGTATATAATGCATAAGAAGATGTATCAATATAGAAAGAACCATTAAATAGCGGTAAAACACAACTGCTATCATCAGTTTCGACCGTCATTGAATCATTTCTTCGTAGTAACATCGAAGGGGCATCATTATATGAATCGCTATCAACAGGTGGAGGAGATGGTATAGGAACCCTTGAACCTTCACAGGGACTTATCCTATCCGAATATTTAACCCCATTATCTCTTGCTATCTGCTCCAATAATAATGGTACGTAAGTACTAACAGCACTAACAACAAATGGTTCTGCGGCCCAGGAATAAAGGCACCAGCCGATAATGTCTAATTTAGTTGTTGTGGGTTGTTCTTGTTCTTCCACAAGGTTAGATATTCCCTCAGAATCAGTTGGAATGTCTGCTGCTGTATGTCCTGGCTTTTGGGCTTCGGATATTGGAGATGGGGGCATATGATTTAATGATGCAGAAGGAAGGTTAATGTGATTATCTACTGATTGATGCAGCTTGGGCATTGTGTTTGGGTTCCGTTGATGAAGGGATCAAACGTTCTTGATGTGATCCGATGGCACAACAATCTCTATATTCAGCTATGAAGCAAATGACAGGGTATTTGGGATAAGTTCAAGGGTATGTTGTAGTTAGTAGAGCGTAAACAGCAAGAACAATAAGCAAACAACATGCCCATTCAATGATTCAAATTAAACAAATTGGAATTCTGGACCGTGGGTCTCGGCGTGCGGCTCACTAGTTATTCTGCTTCTAGTAAAATACACTGAATTAAATTAAATTTATATAAATCGTATAAGTCATATTCTGGCTAAACTAGTCTCGTAAAGTTAAGGGGGGAGGCACAAATGTTCTTCTTTCTTTGGTAGTTTATAGTAGTCACACCTGAAAGGAAATAATCGATGACAAATAACTGAACAACAATCCAAACAGTTTCTCAAGCAGAGAATGGAAATACATAGATGTCATTAAAAGCATCCATAACCATAAACTAACCAATATTAGTATTAAAACAACTGGATACTTTAGAAATAAACACTTCAACGAGCCAATTGTATCAGCTTTCTTGACCTGTTCCGTAAAATCATTTTTAAATTGTTTCAAAATGTTAAGTAGTATAGGGACATCATAGAATTCAAAAACTTCACTTAATAAAAAGGTAGAGCTCAACGTAAGTAGGAAAATGTGACCAGATGGATCATGGCCTCCGTGCCACTTACCTTTCATTGCTCTGCATTGTCTAGACGTAATATCATTTGAATAATAGTATGCCATACCATCAACTACACCAGTAACTAGTTCTTCTACTTGAAAATCACCCATTGCTTTGAACTTATGAAACACGGGGGATTTAACAATTTTGGTCTCTGGGACGTTGTAACATGATCCACCGGTTAAAATAAAAATTCTATCCATTAATGGCAATCCGAAGCACCATTGAGAATAAAAGTACCAACACAAAGTCACAACAACAAATTTCTTAACACCTGACATCAATCTGTATCTCTTTCTATTGATTGTACTATCATTAAAAATACTATATAAAAATAACGCATAAAACAGCGAAGTCCAAAACCAACCTTGTTTAACAAAATAAACATTAATGAAATTCTTCTTCTGAGTGAAATAATTGAATTCCATGTCATCAGGTGACAGGTACCATACAAGCTGACCAGCTAAAATGATTAGTGGATATGTTAACATTATTAAAAGTAGCAAATTATTCACATTAAGTTTCTTGGAAATTGGTGTGAGTTTTGAGTTCACCTTCTCTAAATGAGCACCAACTGGGTGCTGGCGTTGCTGGGTGTTTTGAGAATTCGGATGCATTGTATTAAAAGTTCAGCTAATCAAGTCTTTATATGAGCCAGTTCAAGGGAAGTGAAAAGAAAGGTAATTGCTGGGCAAGTAAGAAGCGCCAACTGTTTGGAATGGCTCTAAGGCGAAATGCTCTCCCGTGTGCCATAATTGAGCCTCGGTGGCGTAGTTTTTATGAGTCGTTCTTCATCATACAACAACAAATCATTCTGTAATTTAGACCAACATAGCTGTCCCTCTTGGTCTGCAAACAATTCCGTCCAAACAATGCATATCCTGAAGTTTCCATGGTTGACACATACGGAGGAAAATAGAAACTTTGAAGTGTATTCAGTTTCTGTGTCTCCGGATTCAAAAAGATTGGCAAGTGGTGGTTTAGATGGTAAGATTAGAATATGGTCTATTGACACTCTAAAACAATATAACTCCAAAGTTAATAACAAAGAGACACAGAATGACTTACTTTTGGAGTATCAATGTGTTGACGGTTTAAAAGGCATGAATCAAGGTCAATCCTCTTCCAGAGACAACAATGAGAACAATCCATTTTTAGTTGAACACCCAAGAATACAGACAGACCCATTATCACAGGAGCAGCAGCAGCAGCAGCAGCAAAAGCTAATAGACATTGATCTAACCATTTGCAGACCTTTATGTTCAATGGGACGTCATACAGGTGCAGTTACATGTGTTAGATTCTCCCCAAATGGTCGTTTCTTAGCGTCAGGTTCAGATGATAAAATCCTTTTAATATGGGAAAAAGATGAAGAAAAAACACGAATTATGGCTCAAAACATGACTCAAAGATTACAATTAGGTATATCTGGTGATTTAGATAATACAGATTTAGAACACTGGACTGTTCGTAAAAGATTAGTCGCTCATGACAACGATATTCAAGATATGGCTTGGGCCCCTGACTCTTCGATTTTAGTTACTGTTGGGCTAGATAGATCAATTATTGTTTGGTCTGGTAATACTTTTGAAAAAATTAAAAGATTTGATATTCATCAATCTCATGTTAAAGGTGTTGTTTTTGATCCTGCTAATAAATATTTCGCTACTTATTCTGATGATAGGACATTAAGAATTTTCAGATATCATAAGGTTTCTCCTACTGAGATGACTTTCAACATCGAATCGGTTATTATTGATCCATTTAAGAAAACTCCTTTAACTACGTACTTTAGAAGATGTTCTTGGTCCCCGGATGGTCAAAATATTGCTGCACCTAATGCTCTTAATGGTGGTTTGAGCTCGGTTGCTATCATTAAAAGAGGTAGTTGGGATACTGATATTAGCTTGATTGGCCATGAATTGCCTTGTGAAGTGTGTTCATTTTCTCCTAGATTATATGAAGTTCAACAATCAAAGAAAAAGCAAGGTGAGCATTCTCTATCTACAGTTTTAGTCACTGCTGGTCAAGATAAAACTTTGGCGTTATGGAATACCGCAACTGCAGCACCCTTAATTGTTGCTAATGATATTTGTTTGAAAACTATCACTGATATTGCTTGGGACTTGAGTGGTCAACTCTTATTTTTAAGTTCTTTAGATGGCTCTATTACATCAATTTTCTTTGAAGAAGGTGAATTGGGTATTCCTATACCATTAGAAAGAAATGATGCTCAACTACATAGATATGGTGCTGATAGAGAAAATATGGTTTTCCCAGAGAGTATTGAACAATTGAAATTAGAAGAAAAAGCAGCAGAAACAATTTATAAAGACCTTCCTGTCAGCAAAAAAATGGATAAATTGATGAGCGGTCCAGCTACTTCTAATTTTGCTAATCAACGCACAGGTACTGCTTCACAGAATTCTGTGCCTGTTATTAACACTTTAATTCCAAGATCAAAGAAGCACCCTGGAAAAAAATTGCCTACTATTGCTTCACAGAGTTCGAAATCGGTACCACCAGCAGAAACTGTTTCAAGTAATTCAACTGGGATCGTTTCAACTTCTACATCATCAAACATTAAACAGTGTGACCCATCTCCAAAAATAAATATTTTAACACCAAGGTCTCAAAAGGTTACAATAACAAAATCTGGTAAGAAAAGAATTACACCAATGTTACTACAGTCGTCAAACAGTGCCTCTGTGATAAGTAAGCCTCCACCTGCAAAGGTTTCACTTAGTAAAGCTAAAGTAAAAGAACAGAGTCTACTGAGTTTTCTTTCTAAATCGTCTTATAAATTACCCAAGCATGGTATGCAAACCTTGGTTACTTCAATTAGAGATGATATTATAATAGAGAAACGTTTGGATGAAGAAGATGAAAATGATATAGATCATATCATTGAAGCTAACACTAATTCTAAGAAGCAGATCACATCAAGAAAGTCATCTTCCAAACGTAAATTGGATACCCAAATTCCATCTTATTTATCACAATCTATAAGTTGCCCTACTACAATTTTCCCGGATACTAAAATTCAAACCAATTTAATGATGGATTACAAAACCTCTACAAGTGATACTATGGAGATCAGGTTGGATTCACAAGAAGATGATCAAGAAACAGGTGGTGGACCTTTTGATGAATTTGATTCAATTAGTACGGTTACAGTCGTGAGAGCTGAAGAAGTTATTCGTAAGAATGAAACTCTGTTGCCGGTATTCGAATTTTTTAAAAATGATAAAATAAGAAATGTTTCCAATTCAGGGTTTTGTATACCTAACACTAAAAGTAGTGATGAAAAGCTTAGATTTGAGTATTGGGTATTAGCTACTGAGAATGGCTCATTAGTTTTCTTGTCTGGAACAGGAAGACAATTCAGATCAAGCATTGAACTAGGTACCGCTTTAGCTCATTTAATTACGAGCGATGAATATGTGTTAGCTGTTACTCTTAACAGTTTGATTTATTGTTGGGACTTAAAAAATAGTAAAAATGTTATTGTTGGTCTTTCTTTGGCTCCTTTGATTAATCAATTTTCAAGATTCGACTATAACAAGAAAAAGTTTGAGAATCACACTAAAGTTGTTGAATTCCATGTTGCTAAAGATGGCAGCCCATTAATTATTTTAAGTAATGATCATGTTTTCAAATTTGATCTTTCGTTAAAAAGTTGGGTCAATGTGTTTGATCCTTGGTATTTCAGGAATTTGAACGCTAGTGATGTTAAGGAATTAATCAAAGAAAACAAAATGCTGAAGATTATTGCCAGTAGATTATTAAAGAAGTTAAATAGACTCTTGGATAGCTCGGAAGATAATAAAGAGTCGTCTCCAATTATTAGTTCTGATAAGAAAATTAAACCTGAAGAATTAAGTTGTTGTATGAAAGAATCGTTTGAGCAGGTAACTAAATGTATATTAGAATCCGGTATGTAACTTTTGTATTTCAAAGATAAAATCCGATAGAAATAGCCAATTATTGCGAGGCTGGCTCTACACACCGCGCCACTCTGTTTTTTATAGATCGGGATTGCAAATCGACTAGAAACTCGAAACAAATACTGTCAAACTTTACAGCTTTTTACTTCGTTCTCGTCTTCAACAGTAATACTACATAAAGTAGACAATATCTGAATCATTACAGACTTAATGTCACAGGAAGATCTTCCCACAAGATGGGAAATTGAATTGGAAGTGTGTGCTTGTTTTCTCAATCTATTTCGACTTGAAGTAAGTAACGAAATTACAAATCACATGTATACTAACTAACAATTTATTGCCCCAAACCTAAGTTTGTTCAATCATTGGCTAACATGCAATATCTTACGTATCTAGCTCAAACAGGACACTTGAATAATCTACAATTTTTAAATTACATAGAATACTTGCAATACTGGCACAAGCCTGAGTACGCCAAAAATTTGATATACCCAAATTGCTTACACATCCTAACCCTTTTAAAATCTCCTGAATTTAGAGCAAGTATAAGCAAACAAGAATTGAGCAGTGTTATATATCAAGATATGGTTGATCGTTGGAAGGAACCCCTATTTCAACAACAGCTTCAACAAGAACAAAAACAAAAGCTAACTGCTAAGAATGGTGGAACTATTGACGATGAAGATGGTTCAAGTACTCCTAATGATGAACACAATAAGCCTGCAACCAACGGCTCAGTGAAGGATAATGGGGTTAATGGAAATGCCGCTAACGCCAATGTACTGAACGATGTGTGACCCTAAGACAATGGTACGTCTTTACGGTAGGGTGAGTGCTGGTACATCTGATCGACTTTTGAACTTAGCTGTATAATACCATTTTCACTTCAATTCAATTTATCTTGTTACATTCATCTCAGGTTTTTTGAAGATTTGCTTTTCTTGAAACTTTCAGTCGAAAAACCAACAATCTATCCCTACCTAATATTAATTAAATCAAGAAGGAGAAAAATGAAGAAAATGAGATATATATTTTGCTCAACCTGATTTAAGGTTCATAGCCATCTTTGAAAGTTTTATTGAAAAAGCTTCCCGTTTAAATAATTTCTTGGATATTTTTAACACTCTCCGCTCTATTTCTTCCACGCTGAGTGACCGCTTTTGAATGACAATAGTTTCAGTGTGATCTCAATCTTGTAGTTTCTGTGATCAGCATTGCATTGTAGACTGTCAATTTCAGGGTACTTAAGGTAGCTATACCTACCTTTAAACTCTTTAGCATGTTTTATTGAACCTTCTTCAATTTGTTTAACACTGTCGTGTGAGACCGCTATAACTATTATGTTCTTCTTCATTTTTGGAGAAATATTTCCAAATCCCTTCAATAAATTCGGCTTAGCGGTATCTTAATTAGATTATAAGGTAAAGTGTAAAGATTTCGCAGGAACGTGTTATAAATGAGGACGAGAGTCTTGTTTGTATCCACATCTTTGATGAAGGAAACTACACATGTACCAAACGGTTTTCATCAAAAGAAATACGCTATATTTAGAATGAATGTGTAAACATACTTGAAATATTAATAATAATCAGCATAATTTCAGATACAAGGCGTACCATAATCTATGCATAAGTCTAGTTGGAAGCATGATTGAGGTCCTTAAGTATTTCTGCAATAATTATGATTATGTTAGAATCAAAGCTTCATTCCCCAACCTCACTGATACCCCCACTTAGTTGTTATCGAGACTCTATTAGATACAATACTTACGGTAACGAAAAAACCACTGAAATTTTCTCTAAGGATACTTTAAACAAAAGCAAGAGAGGATACATATATGATTTTTCTCTATTTTCTGAAGAGCTTTTAGACCATATTCAAGACAAAAAAATAATGGAGATGCATATCATTCTATAAAGAGTCTTTCTTACAAACATATTTAAAGCAGCAAATCACAAATCTAGAACTTATGTGATTCGCAAATCCGAATAACGAAAACAACAGTAACCAAACATGCTTTTCTTTCCTAGTTTTGTTATGTGCTTACTGGTGTAAACTAGACTCACCTCTACTAACCCTCCAAGCACCAAGAGGTAAACTCTGTAAATGTTTCGCAGTTTTTCTAATCCAACCAAAATAAAGAGCTAAACCAACACAAATACAAATCATATTAGTAAAATAATAACCATCTTGGAGAATCTTGCAATGACCGCCATTACTTAAGCATAATTTCTTATTATCAGCAGCATAGCAATTGTAATAAGTTTTCTCTTCAAATGGATTACCATTTAGTAACGGCGATTCGTCTTCGGTTGGCACACATCTTGCTATAGTTAGTCTATCAATTAAGAATAACACAATAATTTTTGGCCATTGACCACCCAAGTTTGATAATGTATTTAAAGTAGTCATATAGGTACCTCCAATTGCAGGATCGGCAATATTGTTATGGAAAGCACAAATTGAAACAAACTGAACAGTAGACATAAAGGAACCAAATAAATTTTGAAGAATAACAGAACAAAAATAAACAAAACTAACTTTACCATTTTTAGGGAAACACCAAACTAAGATTTGACCTAAGATTGCAGCACCAATTCTACCTAAATAACCATACATCCAAGGTCTCAATGGCTCATCACCAGTAGACCATCTACCAGCATAGTAACCAAATATGATTTCAAAAGGAAAATCTATCAAGACAGAAATAGCTAAATCTTCTCTTGTAAAACCCTTGTCTAATAATTTTAGGCTGGTTGCGGCTTCATTAGCTTGAAAAGCAATTTTGGAAACTAGATGAATTAGAATGAATAATCTAACATTTTTTAAATTAACCACATACCACATTTTCTTGTAAACATTCCACAACGCATTGGTTTTACTACCATTACCAGGTCTAATATTATTATCGCTTTCATTGGATGAAGAGTAAGCAGTATGAGAATGAAGTGGATTACCAACAGATTCAAGATCACGTTCATATTCCATCAATTCGATTTCTTCCTCCTCATCTCCGTGTGCATTGTGCTTCTTTGCAAATGGGGGATCTTCGGGAACAAATACAGCAACAAGGACAGTCACAATTAAGTACAAATAACCAGCTAAAGTCATATATTGACCCAAGGAAATAACTGCTTCGTCAGAAGGGACTTTTCTTAAATATAAATTAGCAAAATCTGGTGAATTGAAAGCCAAGAAAACAGTGAAACTTAAGAAATAACCTGTATTCAAACCCACCGTTTGAGCAGTAGATGCATAACTTAAAGCTTCTTTAGAGATAATAGTCAAAGCCCAACCATCAACTGCAATATCTTGTGTAGCGCATAATAAAACCAATATCAAAAAAACATAAGTGATTTTATATAAATTAGAAGCCAATTGATCAACCTCCATGAGTTTATCGATAACCGATCCAAGAAATATTAAGGTGAGACCAGAGATAGATTGAACGGGAATAATCCATGACCTTCTACGGCCTATCTTAGGCCAAAAAATAGAATCGACTATAGGAGACCAAAGTAATTTTAATGAGTAGGGATATGAAGCTAACGAAAATATACCAATTTCTGAATACGTTAATTGGCCTGATTTTAAGATAAATGGGACGGAGCCAAATCCTAATCCAACAGGAATACCCTGTAAGAAGTAAAGTAAGACAAGTAAGGCAAATCTAGGGCGATCGTGAATGGGTAAGTTACTACTTGTTTTATGTTTCTTTGCAGTATCTGTGTATGATTCTCTTTTATTAAAGTATGGTTTTAAATACCCATCGTTGGATGGGGATGAATCTCTCAACCTTGGAGATGTGACTGAAGAGTGAGAAATATGGGAAGATTCATCATGTCTATTTAGGGAATTTGAATAAATGGGAAGAACATGTTCTGTGTTTTCGTTAGATTGTGTCATCTTGAACAATTATCAATGTAATTGACTTTAGAAACAGAAGTTGGGTCAAGTTTAGTTAATGTAGTAGTTGCACCTGACAATAAAGTTCTTAAAAAAAAATCTAGTGTAAAACAAATTTTTAGATACTAATTGTGCAATTTGGAAGCAGTTGTACGCAATTGCCTGAAAAGAAATATCAAACACGTATCGAAATCGTGGATCTAGATCCTGTACAAGCACCCGTGCACCTTCCATTTTTGATAAGTATACATGCTTCTGACGCGGTAGGTTTATTTATTCATTCATACTTTGAACTTCACAGTGACACCGCTACAATTATCCCCTGAACAACCTAAAGATCATAGTTCTTGAGAATGACAAAGGATATTAATGACCTAGAACTTTCAGAAAGAGACAAACAACTTACGTTGGAGCTTGAAACATTGACCCAACTAACAAACACTATCAACAACACCAAAGATTCTTTGAGGCATACAAGATCTCAATTGTCAACTTTTCAAAACACGGTTAATTCGTCAGATCAACTACTAGAATTCTGGATGAAGCTTATGTCCCAAACTAAACACGTGAATGATTTGATATCTGGTAATGTCGAAGGTTCTCAAGAATCAAACTCAAATGTTGATGAGAAGTTTGAATGGAGTGGGCCCGCCGAATTAGTCCAAGAGTTACACATTAAATTAACGGAGTATGATGAATTAAGTAAGAGATATCAAAGGTTGGTTAAAGAATCAGAACAACCGTCAAGATAGGTTGTGAAAAGGTAATTCCATATATAGTTCTTTCGATTTGTCTCAATAACCATTAACCCAATTTGCTTAATCAATATCCAAGATTGACTTAAGAAAATTTTTATCATTACTATTATCATTACTAGATTTGATTAAGTGGCAGTTGGTAAGTGTCTCCATTGGCTGAGGTCTGCACTTCTTTTCGCTTCGGTTAACCACTATACGTAGTCGATCCTCTATTTAAGTAACTCGTTTAATAATACAATTTGGATATTTTCATATTATGGTTCGAACTTAAGAAAATGATTTTTATTGACTCATCAAGATTCTCTCCCTTTTTAATGCGACAGAATTTATTGATTGAATTCGTTTTTCTAATAGCTATAAAGAAATTCCGTACTTTTCTAAAAAAATCTATAGAAACTTGGACATTTCAAGGTCGTTGTACCTAATCTCACATAAAACTTCTTATGTGATACCAGGAGCTGAGTGAAGGCAAATCGTACTTCTGAGAATCTATTCAAATACTGTATTCACACACGCTACTTGTTGTCAAATATTAATGGGTCTAACAACCTTCTACACTCTAATTAGTCTACCTGAGAAACAGAGTACAACAATCAGCCATCAGTAGAAAAGATAAACATTTCTATGAGAAATGGCTCTTCAACCTCTCATTTTAAATCGACCTTCAATTGTCTTTTTTGCAACTCAAATATCTTAATTGTATAGCCAATAGTAGTATATAGCCAATAAGAGTTGGCCAAAAAACCCTGATGCTTTAATTTTGTCACCTGCGTGGACTATATAAAAGATCTACAAAATCAGAAAAGTTCGTTGAATTGACTGTACCTACAGAAGAGAAAGGTTCATCTGATGAAACTGTACTCCTGATAATTGGAGATTCCACAAACTCTTTACAATTACAAGCAGGCTGTTTCATTGAAAGATTTCACATCGAGGCTAGACAGACCCAAGAAGTGAAAAATAAATGTTGAAGTATCAGTCACAGATCACCATATTGAAAAGGCCCAATCTTTATGAATTTCAAAAGTGCCTGAGCAAACGCCGGTTAAAGTATTCCATATTCTGATTGAACTATCTTTAGCTAAAGAAATTAAACGCGTTGATATGATGAACCTGGTGTTATGTTAATTAATGAAAATTCATAAATCTGGTTTAGGTATATGTTTTCATTTTTTAAATCAACTTCACTGCGTAAATTGCTGGGTCCTAAAGAGAAGGAATATGATTATACTAAAATATCTGCAAGGTCTAATGTTTTGAATAATAGAGATAGAGAAGTCAACTCGCAGTTACATGATGATACTGACGAATTGAATTCAGGGAATGAGGATATGCTTGAAAGAGCGGAATTTCGAGATATTCATAATTTGGATGAACAGTTTGATCATGAATATTCCAATGTTCAAATTTCAACTAAAGAATTTAAGGAACAGAACAGTATGACTCCAGTTTTTGAATTGAGTACTTCTGATGCACTGCCTGCCAATGAGTTAATAGATATCTCAGCTTCGTTGAATGGTTATAATTTACAAATATCATTAGTTGAAATTGGTTATGGTGTGCCATTGACATTATTAGAATTACTAGAGAAGATAATCAATCTAGCAGAACATAGAGAAGATCATAAAGCTAATTCAAAACTTTACGGTAATTTAGAAAATGGATTGATTAACTGGAAATTGCCCTGGAACCTTTCTATTAAATCATCATCATCATTGGATTTGGATATTGAAACTCATGAAATTTTATATCACCTAGCCATATGCTCTTATAATTCCATCTTGCTATACTATTTCAGATTAATTAAAAACACGCATCCTTCGTTACTGCAAAATTATGTTATTACCGTATCAACTCATCTCGAACAGCTAATAAGACTACACACGGGAACTAAAGTTGAATACAAACTGTCATTACCATTTTGGTGTTGTTTTATTGCTGGGTCGGAAGCAAGTGGTGCATATTTGCAGTCATGTTTTGAAAATCTGTTTAATTCATGGCATGATGGTAGTGATAAATGGATTGGAAAGCAGGTGATGATGGAAGTTTGGAAAAGTGGCAATGATTCTAAAATGGCTGATACTTCTTGGATTGATATCATTGAACGATATGAGGTATTTGGGCTTCATTGATATCTGGCCACGAACTGTTTATTTATTTTAAATTATAAGTATTTATTACTAAGCACTAAAAATAACTGTTAATCTGTAAGTAGTGAGGCTTTTTTTAAATTACGGCAGTAATACATTAAAATAGTGTGATTGCCATGACCGATTGGTTTCTAGAATATCTGAGGCGATCTATTTCTAATATATTAACTACAGACAGATTCCTGAAATCATGTTCTCACTCAAAATTAATAATAATATAACTGTATGGTCCTAGGCAAGTCTTTAAGTTTTCAAATGTGTAGATAATATAGAACAAAGACATCTTTATATCGATTAGCTCTTGGTTGGCAGAAATTTCCATCATAAGTAGATTCAAAGTTTAAGAAAAGTCAGACATACCGGTACAATAAATGATAAATTTTCTTTCAATAGTCATTCCAGATTCCAACTTGATCCACTATTTTGAAAGTTTAATATCATAATCAACCTAATTATAACCAACTCGTAATGATTCTTAAGTCTTGATAATTAATGGCATCTGCCAGTGCTTATTAAATCGTAAAGCGGACCAGAAAGGTGATAAGAATTGTTTAAGAAGATTTAAACGGACCTCTATAGATTTGCGATGCGAGAAGTACAAACTCTAGTCAAAAGTTTGATGAAAAGCATAAATATAGAAGGTTAGCAAAACTGGACACAAATTTCAGCTAATTGCTTTTCTCCTTAAAATTTTAAAACCATTAATTCAAAACAACTGCAGGAAAGGAATCTGAAAAATCTCAGGCAACATCATATTGTTCTGTAATCATGAGCAAGAGAATCTGATAAATAGGCTCATCTGGAAGGGATTCAACAAGACTTGCAATTGGAATATCAGTGTTTATATTATTGGATGTACATGTATTTGTCGACCAGGATATGCCCATTAAAATTTAGAATATAATAAAAAAAAGCTTAAGTAGAAAAGTAATTATATAAGCATTGTATATATTTTCTGTTCAAACTGCAGAACCAAATCTGTATCTTCTTGTTGTTCATCTTTAGAATCGAGGGTGGCAGTTAGGAGATGCCTACGATGGGCCTTATCTTATCTTAGGGCGCCACAGGAAAAGCATCCACATCTCTGTGGGATACCGTATTTTGTTGATGACGGGGGAATGACGCTGTAAAGGGGAGAAAGTTATACGTATGATTGGCTCTGCTTGACCGGCCGATTAAAGGGGTCAATTGTCTTATCGCTGTCATATAAAGTAGACGTTATTCCCAGGAAAGGAGTCTAACTTGCAAGTACAGTATAAGTCCTTTCGTTGAATACTCGTTTACTTTGCAATCCCCAGATACATCATCTACTTTACACTCACAAGATATCTTACTTGTTCATTATTATTCATTTATTCCTAAAACAATGTGTGACGATTCGGCAGTTTTAATATATTGGTTCTTATTGCAATACCCTCAGTCGGCTTTTATTACTATTCGAACTAGTGAAGGAGCTTATACTTGGTTTATATGTGGACCTCCACTCTATGAAATAGCAATAGTTCCACTTGATGCAACTGGAATCAACGTAGTGAAGGTGTTTCAAGGAAGTATTAAGAAAAGAGAGATTTCTACCTATCATGAGCTAATAAGAACAAACTTTCCTAATAGTGCAGAATTGTGGGACCCTAATACACGACCTTCAGATACAATTTCAAAGTTTTGGTGTGAGCAGGTGGTCCGTTTTCTTGTTAGACTTCAGTAGGAATCACTGATTTTAACATGGAAATAGCTTTAAATCAATGAAGCTGTTTCGTGACGTTCCTGGTTTACTTTATTTTCTTCATTTCTATTTGTTCCCTTTTTTCTGAAATTCTCAATTTGTCCATTTCGATCTTTATCTTTCAAGTTGCTCTTTTGCCCACAGCGTCTTCCTAATCCGGCTTTTCCAATATTTCTCTTTTAATGCATTTCAATATTTTTTCTTTCATCGTCTCCTTGTTTTTATTATTACTATTTTTACTTCATGTAGATTAATAAGATGGTAAGTTTATCTTTATATAAATCCGTTAAATCTGGATACCTTTAATATATGCTTACAGTGTTTAGCTGTTGCAAAAAAAAAACACATCAGAAGTGTGCTCAACAAATCTATTAATACAATGACTAACATTTAAGCTTTCATTAACAAGAACCAGAGACAAAAGAAATAACATTAATTTGGAGCAACTGTTAATACCCCTTTAGTATGACACTTTAGAACTCTCTTGACTCTTCCATGGGATACTCTTTATTATTAGGCAAATCCCATGTAATATGCATGCCATCTAGGGATTAAGTTAATGATAAGGTAAAAGTTCAAGGGCTGTCAATCATGGTTTTTCAGTTGAATGCCGGCAATACACATTGGTAGTGGCTTACGAGTTAAACTGGTGATGGAAATTGGAAGTTCGAACTCGATGCTTCTTGTCTTCTGTCTTTTGGTCATCAATACGTTCAGCTCTTAAGGAATCAGCATTTATTAAGAAAATTTGACAGCATATCTAGTGATATTCAAGGAAACACAGTCATTGTCATTTGACCACTTTCTTCGGACTCAGGCTCAACGTTGAAAGAATTATCATCAACAGCTCAATAAACCCCTTGAGGCAATTGCAAACCTAAAAAAGTCACACTACTGGTCATACCTTATTGCTCTACTTCAAACAAGAAAATAGCCTTCTTAGCCCTCAGTTTGCATGATTTCATTTTCGTTTTCAGTTGCAGCTTGGCTCACTATCAACTTCCCTGCCGCTTGAATTTTGGTATTTTATCAAATTACAATCTGTGATTGCAGTAATGGATACTAGCTTACAAGATATTGCAAGATATATGCTATCAACTGGTTACTGTTTTGCCCCACCTGAAAAGCTCAATCAATTATATTTACCTGCAATAATGAATGCTGGAGATCATGTAGACTTCAACAATATTGAAATTTCAACCCTGGACTTGGTAGATGAATCATCGGTAAAATGTATAACCTCAGGATTGGATCAACATAGGAAGAAAATTAGCTCCCAAATCTGAACAATGCACAAGAATAAAGGGAGTAGACTCTGAATATGAATTAGAGCAAGAACCAATTCATAAATTAAGAGATGATGCGTTTGATGGTGATGGGTTTGAATATCCTTTAAAATAATAGAAAAGGTTGGGTAGTTGTCCTCGTGGCATTCTTTGGATTATTACCAACATCCGTTATAATGAGCCAATGTTCTTAACTCTCTATTAAACATGTCGTTGCCAACAAAATAAATCATTGCTGCCCCCAATGAATTATATGGCGCACTAATAATATCTATTCTTCTTGTTCTATCATAAGATTGTAATTTCCCACCACCCATATATTTATCCATATCGGGTGATACGCTAACCAAATCGCATCTAATGTATCCAGTTTCCTTTAATTTAAGAACTAATTGATGCAGTTTTTCATTGATTCCAAATTCTATTGGTGTTATCTAAACGCATGTTTTGGAAAATATATTAGCTAATGTTAGTACAAGTACTGTTTCCTGGATTTTCTCAATTAACTCATGTTTATTCATGCTTGGAAATATGTTCTTGGGGACATACTTTGATAGAAATAGAACTAAACGGCCTGTTATCATTCGTACCTCTTTAAGTTTTGGGTCTTTAATGGCTGTTGGTAACTGTACCAAAGTTCACGAATTTGTCCTATCTTTTGGTGTTGGGCTTGGTTTAGGTAGCGGTTTTATGGCGCCTATATATGGAGCAGTTTCTCATTATTTTCACAAAAAGAAGAGAGCTTTGGCAATTGCAATTGCTGGTTCTGGGGGCTGTGTTGGTGGTGTTTTATTCCCTATTATGCTTAGAAAATCATATTACTCCATTGGATTCAAATGGTCTATGAGATGTGTTGCATTCATTGATTTGTTTTGTCTTGTAATTTCATTTTTGTTTGTTAAGGAAAGAATATTATCTGAAAGAATACCATCAACTATTAACGAAACAATTAAGTTATATTCATTAAAATCATTTGACTTTAATTCTTTGATTACTGACAAGTGTTACTTGTATTGCGTGATTGGGAGGGTTCTTGGAGAGTTGAGTGTGGTTATTATAATTCATATTTTTCTTTTATTTGCGTTAAGAATGACTTTACAGCAACAGAATCCTTTCTATTTGTTACGGTTCTTAATGTTACAGATGTTGTTGGTAGGTATCTGACTGGAATTGCAGCTGATAAATGGTTTGGAAGCTATAATATTATCATAGTGCTACTTATTATTACTTCTATTACCAATTTAAGTATTTGGTTACCTTTCAAATCCAAAGACCCAGCTATGTCGGTTTATTCGACTATGTATGGATTTTTTTATGGGGGGCATCTATTCTTTAATCCCAAGTTGCTGTTCACAAATCGTGAGAATAGATGAATTTGGATCACGATATGCCACAATGTATGCAGTAGGAGGTATTTGTTTCTTAGGTATTATACCAGCATCATCAGCTATTCTTGCAAATGGATCAAGTAATGGTAGAACTGATGGTTTTATCGTCTTTGTTTCTATTTTGAATCTCTTAGGAGCTGGGTTTTACCTTGTCTCCAGAACAATGACTGTCGGATTGTCTTGGAGAAAGTTTTAAATTTATTCAGTTCTTTCTTTTAAATATACTTCATTTGTATTGGCTATTTCAGAAGTGGAATGTTAAGCATGTGTGTCCAAGCCTCTATTTCTCGTTGATGTGACTGAATTCTCACAAAATTTAGTTAGGGAAACTTTAAAGGAAGATTTAAATTAAATAAATTATAAATTCAATTACAAAATAAAAAATGTATAAGGTCTCTGTACAAAACTGAAATCAACCAAAATCAAATGAGTCGAATGAACTAGTAAAAGATGGAGAAAAGATATACTAATAAATATAAAGTAAAGCCCATAGAGCTATTAGTCAATAATCATTTAATTAACCTTGACCAAAAAGGCACCTTCTTCAACGGCATCACCTTGTTTAGCACCCCACTCAACAACGCCACTTGCTTCTGCCTTGATATCGATTTCCATTTTCAAAGTACTTAACACCCCCAATTTATCACCTTTTCTAACAGACTGGCCAGTTGTAACATAAACTTCAGTTAAAATACCCTTTAATGGTGCGTTGAAATTGGTTGCCATCTTTTGCTTTTGTTTTTGTTTGTAGTTTTTTAGTAAAGAAATAGTCACCTAACAAAGTCTCTAAATTGAAATCAGAAAGAAAAAAGAACAAAAATCTTGGAAAAGTAGAGAGAAAGCTACTGCTATTTATATTTCAAAAATTTAGCTATTTTAGTTGATCAACGAGTTAAGAGGAACAAGGAGGGCTTGCGCCCAACAAATGACTTCATTTTTCTCACTGAAACGGCTGCTACTTTACCGTCGCTGCAAAATTCAAAATGACTCTGATGATTCACCATAAAAAAAAAAACCCTGCGGAGGCCACACCGAAACTCTTGTTACTGAGCTTTCCCTAAGGCCGAAGGGGTATATTCAGCTTTAGTTATACTGTACTGTTTTCAAAATCATTTACTGTCCAGCAGATACAAGATGCTCCACCTAGTAAACTATTACAAGCGACAATATTAAATAACAGATAATATATTTCACTGGATACTTTAGAAAACGAAGTAAAATAGAAGAGAGAGAATAAAAATCAGAGAGAATAATAAGATTGAATAAAATTTTTTTGCAACTAGTAAAAGTGAAACCAAACTAAAAAGAAAAGTGTAAATATCATGAAATAAAGAGAAAAAAAGAGTATTTGGAAGGCCTGAAATAACTCATAAATCAACAAGACAAAACAAAACAAAACAAATAAACACAAAAATAAATAAGAAAAAAACAACTTTGAGAATGAAGTAGTAGATAGACATTATAAATAAAAAAAAAAAATTAAAATGAAAAAAGAATCTAAAGAGAAAAAATGAAACAATCATAAACACATCAAATCAGTTATTTTTCTTCCTCTTTTAAAATTCTAACTAATAGATCACCAGCATCAACAGAATCGTTTTCTTTAACGATAACATCACCAATCTTACCGGAAACAGGTGCACTAATAACCATTTCCATCTTCATAGCTGATAAGACAGCTAATGGGTCACCTTTTTTAACTTCAACACCAGAATGAACTCTAACTTCAACAATGACACCAGCCATTGGAGCAGCAACTTCATTTGGATTATGGGCATCAGCTTTTGGTCTAGTAATAGTTTCAACGGCAGCAGTCTTATCTTCAACAGTAACCTTTCTCATTTCACCATTCAATTCAAAGTAAACTTCTCTTGTACCAGTTGATTGAGATAAATCACCAATAGCCATAACTTTAATAATTAATGTCTTACCTTGTTCAATTTCAACATCAATTTCTTCTTCTAACTTAGGTGGAGCTAAAAAGAATCTAGTTGGAAGAACTGATAAATCACCATATTTTTCTTGAATCTTCTTAAATGCTTCATAAACCTTTGGATACATGTTGTAGGAAGCAATATCACATTCAGTAACACTTGGACCAAATCTACTCGATAAATCTTCTCTAATAGCGTTCAGGTCAAATGGTTCTAACTCTAAACCTGGTCTACAGGTTAACTTTCTTCTCTTACCACTAATAACATTAGTTCTCAATGGTTCAGGGAAACCACCATATGGAGTACCCATTAAACCTTCAAAGAAATCTAAAACAGAATCTGGGAAATCTAATTCAGAAGCCAATCTTTCGACATCTTCCCTAGTTAATTTATTTGAAACCATGAATTGGGCTAAATCACCAACAACTTTAGAAGTAGGAGTGACTTTAACAATATCACCTAATAACATATTAGCATCATAGTAAGCCTTCTTTGTTTCCAACCATTTTTCACCTAAACCAACTTGTTGAGCTTGGAATAATAAATTAGTTAATTGACCCCCTGGAATTTCATGCTTGTAAACTTCTGGATCTGGACCTTTCAAGTCAGCTTCGAAACAAGAGTATAATAATCTCATTTCAGCCCAGTATGAATCAACAACTCTAGCAGCGTCTTCATCAATACCAGTTTCAGCATCAACAGCAGCTAAGAAAGCAGATAAGGAAGGTTGGGAAGTTAAACCAGACAAAGAGTTAACAGCACAGTCAACAACATCAGCACCTGCAACAGCACAAGCAACATATGAAGAAACACCAGTACCAGCAGAGTCATGAGTATGAACATGAATTGGTAATTGTGGGTAACGTTCCCTGATAGCACCAATTAAAATCTTAGCAGCCTTTGGTTTTAAGGTACCAGCCATATCTTTAATACCTAAGAAATGAGTACCCATCTTAACAATTTCATCAACAGTTTTTAAGTAATATTCTAAGTTGTATTTCTTTCCAGGCTTTAACATATCACCGGAGTAACAAACGGTAGATTCAACAACACCACCAGCTTTCTTAACAGCATCAACACCAACTTTCAATTGTTCTAAATCATTCAAAGCATCGAAAACTCTAAAGATGTCAACACCATTATCTTTAGCTTGTTTAACGAAGTGGTCAATTGCATTATCTGGTAATGAGGAATAAGCAACACCATTAGCACCTCTCAATAACATTTGGAAAGGAATATTTGGAACAGCTTCTCTCATCTTTCTTAATCTTTCCCACGGATCTTCATGCAAGAATCTCATGGCAACATCAAAAGTAGCCCCACCCCAACATTCTAAAGCAAAAGCACCAGAGAAAGCATGGGCAGTAGTAGGACCAATGTTTAATAAATCGATGGTTCTAACTCTAGTAGCTAATAAAGATTGATGAGCATCTCTCCAGGTGGTATCCATAACTAAACATCCCTCGAAGCCTCTAACTTGTTTAGCAAATTCTTCAGGACCATGCTTTAATAAGAATTGTCTCCAACCAGCAGGAGGTTGTTTATAAACATCAACAAGAGAACCAGTTTTCGGATCAGTTAAAGGAGGAATAGCAGCTTCAGAATGTAATTTTGGACTACCTATTTGACCTTTAATAGAAGAACCATTAACACACAAGTCACCCAAGTAAGCTAATAATTTTTGAGCTCTGTTCTTTGAAGAAACCATTTCGAATAATTCAGGACTGTCGTCAATGAAAGTAGTCCAACAATCACCAGAAAGAAAAACAGGGTGAGTTAACAAAGCTAATAAGAAAGGAATGTTGGTTTTAACACCTCTGATTCTGAATTCAACTAAAGCTCTAATCATCTTTCTTCTTGAAATTTCATAGTTTGAGCCAGAGGTGGAACACTTGACCAACATAGAATCATAATGAGGAGAAATAACAGAGCCAGCAAAACCATTACCACCATCTAATCTAACACCGTTACCACCAGATGATCTATAGACTTCAATCTTACCTGTATCAGGTTGGAAATTCTTAGAAGGATCTTCAGTGGTAATTCTACATTGAATAGCAAAACCTCTAGTAGTAATTTTATCTTGTAATAAACCTAATTGCTCTAAAGAAGCACCTGCGGCAATTTGAATTTGAGCCGCCACAATATCGACACCAGTAATTTCTTCAGTAATAGTATGTTCAACTTGAATTCTTGGATTAATTTCAATGAAATAATGTCTGTTTTGGTTATCAACTAAAAACTCACAAGTACCGGCATTTCTATAGTTGGCAGTTTTGGCTAATTTGACAGCATCGGTTAAGATAGCATCTCTAACTTCAACAGGTAAAGTCTTAGCAGGAGCAATTTCAACAACCTTTTGATGTCTTCTTTGAACAGAACAATCTCTTTCAAATAAATGAATGACGTTACCATAGTTATCAGCTAATAATTGAACTTCAATATGTTTTGGCTTGTCTAAGAATCTTTCCATAAAGACAGTACCATTACCAAAGGCAGTTTTGGCTTCAGATGAGGCTCTCAAGAAAGCATCTTGCAAATCATCACCTTCTCTAACAACTCTCATACCTCTACCACCACCACCATAAGCAGCTTTAATAATGACAGGATAACCATAAGTATCAAGGAACTTTTGAGCTTCTTGAACATTGTCAATTGGACCAGGAGTACCTGGGACAACGGGAACATTAGCTCTGTTGGCCAAGTTTCTAGCAGAGACCTTATCACCAACGGAATCAATAACAGTGTTTGGAGGACCAACCCAAATCATACCAGATTCTTCAACTTTTTTAGCAAATTCTGAATTTTCAGATAAGAAACCATAACCAGGATGGATCATTGAAACTTCATGTTCTAAAGCAATCTTAATAATTTCATCAATTGCTAAGTAAGCTTGAACTGGGGAAAATTCACCTCGATGACCAATAACATAAGCCTCATCGGCTTTCAATCTGTGCATTGATAATCTATCTTCGTGAGAGTAGATGGCCACAGTTTGCATTGACAATTCATGAGCAGAACGAAAGATTCTAATTGGAATTTCACCTCTGTTAGCCACTAAGATCTTGTTTGCATTTGATAAGATTTCAGACTCTTTTCTGAGCTTGTGTAAGGAGGAGTGATCTTCAACGTTGGACATCTTTGGAGTTGTTGTGAAAGAGCGGCAAGATGGAGAAGAGACACTTGAAGAACAGAAAAAGGCTGTAAATTGGGCCAAACCTTGCAAAAGTGAGGAAACAGGGAGATATATATAATAAACCTCTTTCAGGTTCTGTGTGAACCACCCGGTTGCTGAACGTTAATCCAAAACGGTCGTGCGCGATCCAGACAGCCAATAATATCGCCGGGGTCATTCACTTAAAAAGTGACTCAGCGCAAGGCTGAAGCTCCGACGAGCGAGCAGGCCCAAACTGCCGCATGTGGGTGGCTCTCGGAATGCATTGTTTTCGGAGCTTTCTAATCTAAATGGTGATTATAACCGGATAACCCGGTCACCAGTACTCGGATCTTAACCAATATGGAAATATCCTCTCACTCCCGGAACCATTTTGAGAGCTGTACTGAGTGCATCCCTACTCAGACAATAAACTATTATACTGGAATCATCATAACAATAGTTAATCATACCTAATGCCCAATGTAACTCGATACTCCGTGAATCATCCTGACCCCGTTCGGTCCAATTAATTTGACCCACTCTAATAGGTTCACTTTTCTACTTCAAAATTACTAAGAAAAACTTTGTAAACTGAGGTCACCAAGAAAGCATAAATTCACTTGTTCAATATACGAGTGAACACATCTGTCCTGTAAACAGTAACAGTAGAAGTGTGGGAGTTCAGCCATATGTAATGACTAATAACTACTTACAAGTGTGTCTTCAAACTTGAAAAGTTGTTGATTTTGAGTGAGAGTGAAAAATTCTCAATTGATGGATATGTTGTTATATTTGCTTTGTTTTTTTTTTTTTTTTGCTTTTTGCTTTAGGGTTTTGGCCTTCCTTTGGCCTTCCTTTGGCCTTTGACTTTTCTTGATTACATTACACACCTACCATGCATATACCACTAAATCTTGATGATCTCGATTAAATCATGTTAACAAGTATACATGTTGTATATTCAGGTGGGGAACCTCCCAAACCTTTCTTTCCGTACACATCTTATCACAGTCAAATTCACGCTTGAACCAATGTCCTTTCTCAAAGACAGCTCTCAAACTTGAATCTCTCTCGCTCCTTGCCCTTGCAACAAACATCCATACATAATTCATATTGCCTTAAAAAGTGACGTTACAAAAAATAGCCTTTATTGTAAAATAGCCCATCCAAGAGCCACAACCATGTAGCACCGTGCCAAATTTCCTTGTGATTCTATAAGCTAGCTATACTTATCAAAATAGGTTAATTTGTCAATTCGTAAACAGATTCAGAAAACCAAACAAAGTTAAGCGAAATTAGCGAGCAAGTGGGTATCCCACGCAACCAAGTTACAACCCGCTGTTTACACAGTTTTCAGCATCTTTAATAGCTTGATGGGATGGCTAGGTCTCTTGAATTTCGGTGGTCCCGGGGTTCTAGTAATTCGGTCAAGGGAACTGAATCATAAACTGATGGGATGATTCACCTAGCTGATCACTAGGTAGTTTAAGTTCTAGAAACTACTTGACACTTCGAACCACACAACTTCTCCACATTCATTAAACCTATTTTGGGAATTAGCACCTACTGAGTCCAAAAAAAAAACCTAAAAACCACACACCAAAATGGCGCATTAAACTTAATTCTCGTTAATTCAAAGGTCTTGTTTTATATATATATATATATATATATATACATACATACTTATATCCTCGAGTCGATGGTGACCATCTGAAATCTATCCTTCTTCAATATAAAATAATCCTTGAGTTGTTTACATTAGTATTTTCACTTTCAATCCCTAGGGTATATTGATCCTAAATATCAATTTCAAGTCAATTCCAATCGAACATAACACTAAATTAATTCCACTCATCACTCAGCCATCTATTAAGCTATTTGGCACCGCTTAACACAGCACGGTTACAACAACTGTAACCGTACGTAGTTACTTGGTTTCAATTGTGATCGATCGAAGTAGTGCATCGACCTGAGTTAAATTTAATTACTTGGAGAGTCAACTGAACTTGACTCTCCATCATGGTCCCCTCTATTAGCTAAAGTTGGCCTATATTAATTACATCGTAATTATTATTACATATGGATATAAAAGGCAGCAGGGCATAACAAGGCTTAAGTATGGCACAGGAGAGTTTGTAAGCTTCGGCTGACAGGCAGCTGCTGGAACAACATCATCTCACAGTCTGTTTGTTATGAGCTCAAAATCTCAAAACAAACATCTGCCGGGGTGTTGACGGATTCACGACAAGCTATTTGTTGTGAAGCTTTCACCAATAATCCAAAGCACTTGCACGTGGGTATACTTCTTTATTTTTATTGGCCATTCCGGGTTCAGAAGATTGTCAAACTCAAAGCAGCACGGACTGCAGGTATATATATGTTTTTTAACCTCAATGTCAATGCCAAATTTCATAATCATGAGAAACAAGGTCGTCAATGTTTTCAACAGATCCTCCATCTCGTTTTGTTTTATTGTGCTTGAACTGGAGCTTGTTAATATATTGATAATGATCAGCTGAATATTTCTGTGTCAATTCAAGTTACAGTCATTCATTAAAGCTTACTAGAAAGAAAAACTAGATTCCTATTGCAATCAATGGCTGTTTTGTAAATCGATTATTTCCTAAGAGAACCAATAGGGAATCATTAGGAAGTTTTGATTATTGATGAAGAAATCAAATGAATCCCCTTTATTTAGGCTACATACATAATGCTGCTTGAAAAAAGGTGGATCAGCCGCCCTTCGTAACTCTGCCCATAAATGCTTAAATGCCCTTAAAATCACCCCATATACGTATGTATATCTTTAGGGCGTTTTCCAAGATATCAATGCAACTATCTACCATCCTATTGTATTTGTTAGCAACAGGCATCTCTGAGTTGCAAATCATCTATCATGTCTTCAAGAACAGTTCTACTATCAGGTGCCAATGGTTTCATTGCGTCTCATATTACGGATCAATTATTGTCCAAAGGTTACAGTGTTATTGGTACCGTTAGATCACAAGAAAAAGCAAAACCATTTTTGGAAGCCTTCCTAAAAAAATACCCAGAAGCAAAATTGAAGTATGAAATTGTTAAAGATATTGTAGACGATGGTGCTTTTGATGAAGTTTTAAAAACGAATCCTGAAATTACCGCCGTTATTCATTCTGCAGCATTCTGTTCTCGAGTTGCAAATCCTTTGGAATTTGAAGACAAGATTTTGAAACCTGCTGTCAACGGTACTTTAAATATGTTAAATGCTATAAAGTCTTTTGCTCCTCAAGTTACTAATGTTGTGGTCACTTCTTCGTTTGCTGCTATTCTAGATTATTCTCCAAAATTTTTAACAACTATACATACCTCCTCTAACTGGAATCAAATGACATGGGAACAGGTTACAGATGATATCAGTGCCTATCTATTCTCTAAGACATTAGCTGAAAAGAGAGCAAGAGAGTTTATTGAAAAAGAAGGTGTTAGTTTTAAGCTTGCTACAGTTAATCCTCCTTATGTTTTAGGCCCTCAACTTTTTGAATTCCAGGTCGGGCCAGTTTTGAATGCTTCAAATGCACTTCTACAAAAAGTTTTAACTTGCGATAAAACTTTGACAACTCCACTAAGCCAAGAACCACATTTAACTATTGACGTAAGAGATGTTGCTTTATTTCATATTTTGCCATTAGAAAATGAAAGATTAGCAGATGCTAGAGAATTCATTGTTTCGGGTGGAACTTTTGATCAAGTGGTTGCCAATTCGTTAAACGTGAACTTCCCAGAATTAAACGGTAAAATTGTTAAAGGCGATCCATCTTGCGAGGCTTCCTTGAGTGGAAAAATTCTTCCAAAATATGATATTTCAGATATTCTTGAAAAGTCTGACAATTTCAAGTTTATTCCTTTGGAAACCACATTAAAGGATACTTTTACTCAATATTTCAAAATTCATCCTGTAATCTAAGTTTAGATTCTATAGATACTTCTTTACAATTTCGCCTAACTGTTTTTTTTATCTTTTCCTTCTTTCTACAGCTTTTTTTTTTGAGTAGAATTGCTTCCGTTCTTCATTTTGATATAACTGAAGAGCTCGTTATGTAACAAATCGACTTCTTTCTGGTAAAATATTACAAGAGCTGACAAAGCTTTTAGCCTTGTCATATACTTTTCTATCGACAACTGTATTTTTTTGTACTTCCCAATTTTACCACCATACTCACCATGAGTTGACCAAGAAGATATATAATGGGTACCAGAGCACAAACTTGGACATCAGAGTCCAGACCCACATACACACAACAATGATTCTTAGTTTATATTTGTAATTTCTTGAAAAAATCATAGATGGAAAGAATCAATCACCAAAACGGTAATACAGTTGTTTATGGAAAATGGCCATAAATTTACAGCCATAAATTAAATTATACTCCGAGCATGCTCTTCCCTAGAAATGAATGAATATCTTTACATAATACTAATCCTCATTCTATTTAAGGTTAACAGAATTCTAAGTTTCTTTATAGTCTATGAGATGCATCTACTTAACTTTTACATCAGATATAGCAAAATCAAACACAATGTCTTTAAGAACAGTTTTAGTTACAGGTGCTACTGGTTTCATTGCTTCTCATACAATTGATATTTTACTTGAAAAGGATTATCGCGTTATTGGAACTGCCAGATCTGAAGCTAAATATGCGCCATGCTTTGAAGCGTTCCAAAAAAAGTACCCTTCTGCTAACTTGAGATATGAAATTGTCGAAGATGTTGTTCAGGAACATGCATTTGATGATCTATTAAAGAAACACAAAGAATTCACTGCTGTTATTGTCACTCTAGCTGGGTTATTTTTTTCTATGTTTGACTTTGCGGGATCATTTAAAGGCGTTCATACTTCCGAAACATGGAACTCATTAAAGTGGGAAGATTGCACTGAAAATGAATTACTTGCATATTCTTATGCTAAGAAAGCTGAAGAAGAAAAAGAAGCTTTTAAATTTGCTAAAGCTGAAAAGTTTAATTTCAAACTAGCAACGGTTGTTCCTCCTTATGTTTTTGGTCCACAAGTGTTTGAACTAAGTGTTACTCCTGTTTTGAACACTTCCAACAGTCTTTTACAAGGTGTTTGTAACTCCGGTTAACCTATTAATGTTAGAGATCTTGAGATATTTCACATTCTTCCTCTAGAGAAAACGAAACTATCCGAAGCCAGACAAGTTATCGTTGCAGGCCCATTTTCTGACCAAACTGCTGTTAATAGTTGAAAATGAACTTTTGCAATGTCCGAAATGGGAGATACGTTATCTTTCATAACAAAAAACAAAAGGAAGTAGAAGGTTGTGTACCTAAATAAAAACTTTTCATGTTTCAAAAGTTGGGTAGAATCAACTTATCTGGAATAAAATTAAATGGTATATATTAATTATAAATAATAATAATAATGCCATGCCACTAGCTGTGAAGCCAGAAGTGCCATATGATTTTCTTTACTTTAATCACGCACTTCTCTGACTTTTTCCAACTTGCTGAACTTTATGGAATAAAAATAAGTCGTAATTATAATAATGTTGGGAACGAAATTATTATTTGTTGTAAAGAACGATTACTAACACTAATACATATTGAGAAAGCACTCAAAACAAGAAACACAGGTTCAAAGCAGACAAAAACACAAAAAGGAAAGGCCAGCTAATATAAGGTTGAAAAAAAAAAGGAAATGTTTAAAGCAAAGGGATGTATCAGCAAAAAACGATATACAGAATCACAAATATAACAATAAGTAAACACAAAACAAGAAGACAAAATTTTGAAAGCAATCCACAATTTGTAAAAAACCTAAAACCCACAGCATTAAGGAATATAAAAAGCAAAACAAAACAAAAAATTAAAAGAAATACAATTACAAAGACCAATAACATAAATAATTTGAAAAAGAACACAAAATATGAAACGGTGTAATGAAAAGGAAAAAAACAAAGGAAGGTAATCACAACGGAATAATAAATATACAAGATAACTTATCAACAAAACAAATCAAAACCAAAATCAAAAACTAAAGAAAACGTAAATTACTCTTATATTTCTAACATCCAGTCAACTTATTCTTTGGAATTGTATACCCAGCGTCAGTCCAGGAAGTCTTATTAACATTCTGATAAGCCACAGGATGATCATTAATATAATCATAAGTAGGAAAATCCGATGGATCACAAGTCATACTAACTGAATCATTAGGCTGATAGATTCTAACATAGTCGATAGACATAGTGGTAGGGAAATGAAGTCCAGGCCAATCAATATAAGCCCAACTATTAGAGATACCGAGATTAATAATCATTGACATTGGTTCTTTAGAAATTCGTCTCCAATCAACATTACCATTTGGGGCCAGCGCATTAGCATGCAGAGTAAAGGTTGGATCATCTCCAACGAACCATCTACAATAACCATCATCATTATCATTAAGATATTCATAGGCATATTTCTGGAAATTATGTTTAATATTGGAACTATCTCCCAGTTCATACCAACTTGGATTTAAAGTTGAAACAGCTGAAATAGCCTCTTGGAAGGGACCACCACAGTAGGTATTAATTGATGTTACAGAGTTATTATGAATTTCAATCCAATTATAGTCAGGTATATACCAAATATCAAAAGGAGCAACTTGCATCGATTGAGAGGCGACACCACATTTCAACGTTGTATCCATTGCAGCTTCAAGAACATCAATTTCTGGTGCACCTCTACCTGTACCTCGATTTGGGTGGTCTTCTCCTTGACAAGTACATGAATTTAACCTTTGTCCTGGCAAATAGGAAATACCGTCAGGTGAAGATTGATTTGCAGTAATACCAACATCGCATGCTTCATAGGCATAGGGCCAAACACCCTCAGTTGAGGCCATATAACCCGGTCTACCCAAATTGCCCATTGACCAAGCACCAGGCCATAGACCAGAAGAGTTACCATAATCTGGCAATTTAATTGAAACTTCCATAATTCCTTGAGTGAAACAAAGTCTGTTCCAAGAGTGAACCATACCGGATCTATAAAACAAATTGTGGTTTTGATAAGCATCCATCCTTAATTGAAGAGTACCATTGGCAGTAGTAACCGCATCTGGATCATACCAGTCTAAATCTTCAGTAGCAGCGTAATTAAAATCAGGAGCATACCAAAATTGATCATCACCATCATAAAATGTTCTGCCTTCGGCATTAAACTCATCACTAAAAGTTAAACCCCAATATGAACCATCCCTTGCTTGTCTTGACTTTGCATAATCTGGAGTATCCGAATCAATCAAGGATGTTCTGATTGCACTTAATGTTGGATAAGTATATTCAGTCAATTTAATATAAGTCTCATTCCAAGTACCGCCAGTATTTGATAATTTATCAGTAACTCCAGTATACGTTAGAGCCGGTAAAACGACAAACAAAGCTAACGCACCAATTGCCAAAAATAAAAAGCCAATTAACCCAAATATTGACTTTCTATCCATATTTTTTAAATCATTTTTGAATCTATGTTTCTCATAATCAGCATCAGTAATTGGGTCCGGATTATGAATATAGTCGTCAGCCTCTTTCTCATCTATACTTAAAGGGAAACACGAAGGAGGATATCCACCAAATGGGGAAAACTCATCGTCTACTAAATACGGACTTTTGTCTGAATCGTTTGAAGGGGAGGTTGAACCTCCTTTACCAGAGCCAGAAACAGAGCCAGAAACAGAGCCAGAACCATAATTATTGTAAGAGGTAGATGGGGCACTTAACCCTGAATCACGAGGGGAATTGTTGATGTTATTTTTAAGATATTGATTTGGATTAGTCAAATTTGTATCTGAGTTTTCGGATAAAGCAGAGCCAATTCTTGCTCCTGTTAAGCCTTGAGGATAATTCTCATAAGATTTAGGTAAAGCTTGAGTTGAAGAAACATTGTTTACAGAATCAGAAAATGGATTCAAGTGTGACGATGGGGTATTTAACATTCTTTGTGATTCCAAACTGCCTGAGTTTGAGGAATATTCATCATAAGAGGATTCAACGGCATGATCTCCGAAGGGGTCCGCTGTAGAATTATTGTCTATGGGAGTATAATCTCCTCCTGTGTTTGGGGAGCTACCCGTGAGGTTTCTGAAGCCAGACATGTAGAATATGAGTGTATAAAAGTTAAGTTTTTCCGTATTTGTTGTTGATGTATAAAATATCTTAACTGACTGCCTTCTTAGTTTGGTGTGCTATTGCTGTTAGCGGCGTGGGACAAGCAGTGAGCAGTGAGCAATATGTAATATGTAAGGTGTAACAAGTAACGAGTGAGTAAAAGAAATGGCCGAACCTTAAAGAAATCTTCAGACTAGTAGAAGAAAAGAAGAAGACAACGGAAGGTGTAGTTGGCCAACTGCAAAATCCAAAAACACCTAAAAGTTGAAGGTAATTTAATTTAACCTCTCGACAAACTAGGACATAAGAGCCCCCGCAGGGCCCCCCAAGGTGAGCTGACAATATGCCTGCCGGGTTGATTCAGGAACCGCAGATCGCCACGCTGGGCCACCGGGCCACTAGACAATTATCTATAAATAGTGAGCGGTATCTGGTGCACGGATGGACTGTCGACAGCTATCAGTTAGCCGGTCACGCGTCATTATGAGTAAGGTGTTAGAGAGTGTTATGTTTGATATCCCTCTGCGATCTGCTGTTCAGCCTGGCTCCGTTTCAGTTACTATTCCTTTGGGGATACTGCTGATACGTTCTCGAACTGAACATCTGAACATACTGACTCCTGACTCCATATATTCTGGAGCAGGTGGTGTGTCGATCTGGCCTTGCACTTTTCTGGTTCTATGCAGAATAACCATGCACAGCAACTTCTTTAGGTAACGGTGCACGGGTGTGGCACGTTGTTGAGTGCTACTGCGCCTTAACAGATCGGTGGGATTTCCATGTATGGTGTGTATGGTGTCTTATTTGTTTTTTGTTTTTTTTTTGTTTTTTAAGAAGCATATGGTAACAGTCGTGAGTTTATGAGTATAGTTACTGTTTATAAGGGCCAACACCGAGTACCCATACTCAGCAGTATTCGGTTTTTATCGTAACTGCCGACTAAGCTAAATTGTAGGACCCTTAACGGACGGGGTCTTATGAAAACAAGACCTTAGCTCAGCGGCTATCAGTCCGCATAATAGAAAGAAGACAGCGCTTGGTATTTACACTAATTTCTGTACGGTACGTTAACTAACATACGTCTAATTATTAGAATCTAATGCTTAAAAGAATTGTTGAAGTAAAGTAAAGTAATTAATGCAAGTATAAGAAATTTGCCTTAACTCTTACTATAGCTTCTACGGCTTTCGCTTTCAAATAAAAGGCTATCACAATTGCAGTACGTACCTTCAGTGATTATGTCGCACTAAATTATTGAACTGAAAATGCTCACTGCAGTTACCTACACCCATAACACAGAACACTAAAAACTTACAGTTTCAGCCTCTGGGTTCAGATAATTAAAGCATTTAGACAATCATTGATATCAGTACACAGCTTTCAAGACCAATTTTGGTCTAGTTCAACAAATCTTTCAAATTTCTAATTGACTAGCTATGAAAATCCACATTCCAGCTATGTGCTTTAAACACGCAATAACAATTAATCATAAATCATAAGCACGACATTAGCAATCAACAACGTAATAATAATAAACAACAAAATCAAAAACGTAATACGAACATCATAAGTATCAATTCTTTCTCTCTTATAATTAAATATTGAATGAAAGTAATTATAAGCACCTAATAAAACACAAGCAATACTTAGCATACTTAACAACAAACTTATCCCATATTTAAATTTATCTCCAATATATTCATCACCATCATCATCATCACCATCGTCGCTGTTAACGGACGAAGTATCAAATCTATAATTTAATGTAATGGCGATTGCAGAAACTAGTAATGTTGTACTGAACTTAACCCAAGCTAATGTTGTTCGTTCGGTCATCAAGAAATCTCGAGGCTCACTAGTTTTATTTTCTATAACTAAATCATTAACTCCAATAAAATCAGAAAGCAATCTAAGCGTCTCATCATCCTGTGGTGGTTCAGCTGTTATGTGATACAATTCTGGAATGAGATCATCTATTCCATCCTCCCTTTCTTGACATTCGTTTAGACTGTTTTGTGATGTTGGTGATGATGCTTGTTGTTGTTGCCGCGTTGATGCTGGTACTTTGAAAAGTGAATCAACCATGATTTGAATGAAACTCACGTTATAATGATATTTAGAATCATGAATGAAAACAAGACAACCTGGGAAACAGCATCGTTTATATTCAGTCTGCTGGCTGCCTCTCAAGATGGCCCAAAGAATAAATTTGTTGAAGCGATGAATTGTGGAGGATGCTCACTCAAGTTCGCAACAACCACAACTGTGGCTTAATGTTGCTCAATCACCTGGCAGCTGATCTTCTCAATCATGCTTCCTTTATTCCTTCCTTTCTCTCTAATGAAAGATCTACAATTAAACTTCGTTTAACCAACACAAGATGGAATTGGATATTTTTTGTGTCTATTCGAAGTATGATTGAACTTTAAGTTGAACAGTTACAGTACCAAAAATATGTGTTGACGTTGAAATGATGCTAGACGCATTGCAATTTCGGTAGACAGTTGGGCCATTCTTAATTGTCTTACCTAGGAAATTGAACGCACTTTAGTGAAATACATCCAGGAGATAAATATTTCCTGATTGCTAAACTTTTGATGATATCTTGGACTAGCATTTCTTGTGTGTAGTAGATAAATCTACTTTGCAGTGCGCGACACATTCATTAGTGCAAAATAGGGTAACAAACTTTTGATCATTTTATCAGGGGAGGTCTCCCAATGAAAGACATCTAATCCGTTGTAATTAACACCTAAGGAAGGCAGAATTAAAGGAACATCAAACTCTGTCGCCATCAAAAAAGTCGAATTTCTAATTTTTTTGGCCTGATTTAATTTGTAATATTATAAATGAATAACTAACAATTAAAAAATAAAGTAAATCAAAAAAAAAAAAAAAGAATAAGACCGAATAACAGAAATGAAATTAAATCCAAAATGATGGCCACGTACTTGAAAGAGGAATAATAACCATAGCGCCAGAAAGCTGATAGAATTCGATAGTTTTCAAATACCAGAGTAATACACACCCAATTCAACCCTTTTGACAAGAACTACCCACAGAGTTCATACCACTTATCTGACATACATTTGACTCCAATACACACCACCAAATGGAGAAGTTCATCAGTATCTTGGTACCATTGCCATATGAGGTTAGAAATATCATTTTCTCACTATCATTTGACCTATTAATATGCAGAGGTGACCCAACTCCTCTCTCTTTCATCGAAATCATTAGACACTTGTTCCCTACCTCAATGTTCGGTTTAATATTTAGGGGCATCTAAACCACGGTGGTTTTTGGACTGTGGAGACTGTAAGTTACAGTTCAACCTGTTTAACAGAGAGGGTACATTTATATATCCACTCGACTTCCAAGTTTCTGGAGAGGTTCAAGAGTGCGTTTGTTCTCTCAAGGTTGACCGTGACTCAACAATACATGGATGACCACCAAGACTACAGAGATATTCTAGCTATGAAACCATACGAGTATACAATTTCGAATTTTAATACCTTTCCGGAGGAGATTCCAGAATGGTTTTCTAAAGTAACCAGAGCTGTCGATATTGACTGTCTGCTTCTTGGATCCAACATTCACTCGATGTCCAGTTTGACATACGCCATACGCCAAAGTCAAATTTTCTCGCCATTTAAAAGATGAAGATCAATATCTTGATGCTTTAAAGGCCTTGGGTAAAAGTGTTGATAAATTGCTTCTTTCCTTTTCCTTTGAGATTCCTCCAAAGCTCGTAGGCTTTATCAATCAGACCGATGCTTCAAAGTTACATCTAGAGATTTCACATATGGCTGTAAGCAACATTCAACTTTTGCCTAGACTCAAAAACCCAGAGTTTGCTCGTATAGACAGACTCGATTCCCCTGATGAATTTGATAATGAACAAATTAAAGGAATTTCCATTGAATATGGAGCACTTGAAAAATGGTATAATTTGTATGGGGTTCCAAATCTAGAAACTCTAATTTTGGAGGACTCATATGGTCACCATCAACCTTTATTTTCTGCTCTTCCTTCCAACTTGAAGTTTCTACATTTAGCCCATCTCAGTTGGACAAGTGAACTCGATTGGATAATAAAAGGATTGCGTCCACCAATTGGATTACAGACCTTGAGCTGTAGCCCGAACTTGATACCTTTTCTAGATTTGGATAAAAGTACACATCTTGAAACTTTGACTCTCTACTATCAACGGGATGAGTATGATGATGATGCTTATAGTTCTCATTGGTCATACTTACCGAAACAGATTAAAAGAATTCATATTTATGGCCATGGTGATATGAATGGAAGTAAGAATGACGACCCTGTTATTGGTATTAATCTTCAAGACCTATATGAAATAATCACAATATACACATCCATTTACATTGGTAATGAGTATGACTACTTGTTTTATATCAACACTGAGGATGAATATTCATTTGACGAGGAAGAACAAGACATTTCTCTTCGTGGTCGTGGTATTGCGCATGTGGATATTAAATGTTCACCAACAATCAATATTGTTATTCGCCAACAAGACTTTGTGGCTGTTTTCCCAAAGGATATGGTTGACAAGGTTCAAACTTATGAGTGCAGATATGATCTCGGCGAAGACAGATGGAATTGGTTACCGGCGATGGTAATTTCCGCGCCTGATTACTACAATAGGCCACTGAAAAATTGGAGACAGTACTCATACGTTGAAAATGAACCAAGTGAGAAAATTGAATGCAATTTGGTAACAGCTAGTCAAGATAAAGATAGAGGATATATGTATTCAACAAGTATTCCAAAGAAGGAATTGAAAAGTGGGTGGTGATAGATATTATTTTGCGCTTCGTATCCTAATTTACATTTTAATAGTCAGTTCAATCATAGCCTGTTAGTAGACAATAAAAGAAGAGATATTACACTGGTAATCATAATTTGCAGATCAGTGTCTGGTTCTCATTCAGACAACTAAGCGTAGAGTACTAAGAGTATTTAGTGTAAGTGTTCGCTGACTAGATATTGGGTAGTTAACTTGCAAACAATAAATAACTAAAAAGCCTGCCTTTTGCGATAAAAAGTAGGCAACGGTCAGAGAATATGATGCTTGTTGTAACCCCATAGGTTATGAAGGTTCGATTTAGAGTTAATGTTTAAAGGATCAAATAATGTGAAAAATATATCACCTGAATTTAATGAGTAACTAAGAATTAATTGTAATGATTAATTAACTGATAATAACTTCAGCCGTCAGTTTCTGTTGAGCCAATAAGTATACCCATGAAATCAATAAAACTAGGTTATTAAAACATACGAGTATCTTTCATTCTTCAATTGTTGTATTAGACTACTTTTGGATTCATCTATTTATTTATTTTTCCTATTATTAGGTAAATTTAAATTCATTGCAATTTCCTTTATTTTCTCGTAGTAAATAAAGTTGGTTTGATTGACCAAGGCTTACGTATGTTTCAGATGATCTTGAGGTAAAAAGACCTCTACAAGTATTGCTGCACATACGCGCATATTACTATCAACAAACAATAGCATGCAGGGGGTGCTCTGTAAGCTTAATGTTTCCGCATAAATGAGACACGCACGACCCGAAACTTTAGCCAATATCAGCCGAGTGGGGGGATGATTTGCAGTATATATATTCCCGGGCGTATTCTTGATTGTTTAGTTTTGCATATATTCCTTAAAGTTTATAGATCTAAGATTTCTGTATTGTGGTAAGGCAGATTAAATTGGTCAAATTCAAACTGGGATTGGCTAATACACACAAATATATACGGAATTAACCAGATATACCAGTATTGGCTGAGTTAAGTGGGATATGGTGCAAATTCTGGTGAATTGACGTTTTTAAATATACCACAAAAAGTTAAAGAGAACAAAAGTATGCCTATTGGCGAAAGCCTTGATCAGCCATGATTTGCTAGGCTGATCTAGATATTCAGTCTAGATATTCAGTGAAGGTCTGAAAATCAATCAATTGATTTATTATAATTATAAATTATATAGTAATTTGTAGTAACACCACAATTAATTACTTTAACGTAAAGAAGGCTAGAGCTTAGTTTGAATTAGAATGTTAAAGAATAGTAAATATGACTACATTGACTGAGGTTGTTTCTTGTGCTATTTTCTTTAGATCCCAGTGTCTCCAAACACCAAGGTTGTGGGGAACAATTACTCTTACTGGCTTCTAAAATATTCTAAGCTAGTAGCTGCAACATGTTTTCAATTTGGGTAGGCCAATCAACCTATTTGGGGGGGGGGGGCATGCATAATATATCATTTTGAAAGGTTTGGTTTACCCGTGTGCCTGAAAACTAAAACTGTGCAACCTAGATATTCTTGGCTTAATAAATCACCGGGACTAGTAATAAAGGAGTAGCAACGGTACATTTTGTATATTTTCTGGCCCGCTTTGCTCAAGTGATTACAATTACTCATATATTTACTATTCAGTCGAAAATCTTTACAATTGTTTATTTTTTTTTTTGATAACTGCTATTCAATTAAATATAACCAACATGTTAAGTTCTCAATGCTAAATTCAAAAAGAAATACATCCACATTAAGTTCCTATAGATATGTATACCATGATTGAGGAAAAAAGTGGGCATTATGTGAAAGATAATGGTTCGGGTCAAATATTCAATCAGGTTAAGTTTGCAAATAGTTGAAGCGGGACAGCGCGAGGTTGGTTCAGGTTGAGCCAATTGCAAGTGTTTGGAATGACCATTAACTGCTGATTTGATTGTTGATTGCTTCAGATGGACCCCATAAAGTTGGTTGCCATGAACGTGGTTATTGAGCCGAGAAATTACCAAATCTGTCTATTTAGCTGGAATCAACAAAAGGGAATTGGCTCTCTCAAACAGTCAACAAAGCCTTCCTAAACAAGTAAGCGAAATCTTGCCTTTAACCGGAAAATAGTGGCCCTGAAAGCAACTAGCCTATACAAGAGTTCACGAAACTCTCCACTTGTCGAGATTTATTTATAATTGGATCGGTACCAAAATAATATTTCTCCTTTTGTTTTGATTGAGCGTTGTAGCTCAGTTACCAATCCAATTCGTATAAAGTTAAAAGAATAAAACAAGCTGATCTTTTACAACTAATATACATATATACATATTTGTTGGATTGACATAATATGCACTTTAAAAAACACCAGGAAGTTTACCATTTCTGTACAGTCGTTCAAGACAGGTCACCCAGGCGCATGTTAATTTTAAAACTCTCGGTACCTTAATCTCTTTGTCTCCTATACATACTACCAAAAGTCAAAACGTGGAAGGGGTACATCTCGAGAAATTCCAAGGAAATAATTTGAGCTTAAATTTAGGAGCTAATCATTGATACTATGAAAGATTTTTTAACGAGCAAAACTAAAAATTAGTATATAGAGGACAGGAGATCGCAAACCAAACGCGGACAGATGGATTACAATTATGCTCACTTTAAGTTTTAGTTTTGCAAGTTACAAGATTCTGGAAGTAGCTTATTCTGGCTACCTAAGTAGGACAAAGAACGCATTGTGTTACACTGATATGGAGTTTACTCACTCAACTATGTTTATCTAGAGATTCGAATTACTTTGCGCAGCCAGGCAAAGATGATTCACAAACTCAGGGTCGTCAAAGCGCACGTCTAAGCACAATAAAACTTTGCAGTAACATCTTGATCGATCTTTATTATCGTTGCAGAATAATGAGTACTGCAACGTTTGATTATTTGATGTATATACAATACCACTCAACAAGTTCATTTATATGTAACTGTGTGTGCTGCTGTTGATGCCGAATCTAAAAGTAGAAAGGGAAGAGCAGGTCATCGGAAAACAGAGAGTTCAGTTGCTGTTATTCTTAGAAACAGTGATATTTCTTTTATTTTGAGCAACTACCTGATCTGTTGATCGATCACTTTATTTGGGTGTTGCCTCTTTCAGCTTTCAATTAACCGCCATCAGTGACAAAGTACTAGGGGAAATCCCACATGCAATGAGTTTCTTGTGAAGAGAATATAAACAGCACTTTATCAGAATGCATTAAACTTTTTTTGACTTATCTAAGTGGGCTGGGATAAGAAAGGGTTACTTACTCCTTTAGAGGACTTCAAGTTTCACGGGTATATAGAACTCTCTCCAAAAAAAAGGGGGGATACGTATAAATAGAATCCGCGGACATGTAAACGGAAAGCCTCGGCGCCGCAAGTTTTAGTCCACCGGATCGGGCTAATGAGCGGCTCTATCTGTGTGCCTCCGATCCATGGCCATCATCACCAGGTCACTATTTTTAGGAGTTACTCAAAGGGAAAGGGAGGTTTCCTTGTTAATCCAGTCATGGCCTTGTAATTGATGACTCTATAAATACCGGAGCTTTCCCCTCACAATAATCTCTGATCCATTGCCTCTTTTTTTTCCAGTATATCAATTCGTTAACATCCACTCGCTGTCTAACAAAGCTCATACGATCGTTTATACATTCTCATCCATGAAATTCTTAACATCATTATTATTTTTTGCTCCGGCTGCTCTAGCTTATAATTACGGCTACTATAACGCCACTACCTCTGCTGAATGCTTTACCACCACTACTTCTATCTGCCCTCACACTTCTGGTGCTTGTGAAACTCTTACCTTGACCTGTACTGAAACCATCTGTACTTGTGAATCAACAACTGTTACTATACCATCTAAGCCATCTAAAGCTGCTTCTGGTTCTGGTTACCCAACTAAACCAACTGTCACCGATGTTTGGACTTGTACAACCGAAATTTCTAGTAAGACTGAAACTTTAACATGTACTGAAACTGTTTGTAAGGGAGGTTCAATCACAACAACCGTTCCATCAGGTGAAGTTCCAACCACAACTCCACCAACAGAATGGACATGTACCACTGAAGTTGGTTCCATAACTGAAACTTTAACTTGTACCGAGACTGTTTGTAAAGGAGGCTCTGTCACAACTACCGTTCCATCAGGTGAAGTTCCAACTACTGTTCCAACCGCTCCAACATCTTCAACTACTGTTGTCCCACCAGCTCCAGGTACCGTTGTTATTTCCTGTAGTGAAGAAGTTTGTTCAACATCTGTCCCAGAAGTTCCAACTACTTACACTGCTACTTCTGGTTCCACTACCTGTTTTGAAGCGACTATTTCTGTTTCTTGCTCTGAAGGTACTTGTGCTTCCGCTACTTTCTCTGGTAAGTCATCAACTGAAACTGTTCCAGTTACAACTCCTACTACTACTACTCCTGGCTCACTATCAACTGCCGAAGGTGCTGCTGCTGGTTTAGCCACTCAAGGTTTATTAACTGTTGTGTTTGGTTTAATCGCTTCTGTTTTCTTATTATAAGGAACATAGAGTGTTTATAACTGCCCACCAAATCCCAGTTTAATATTTATTTTTTGTTCTTTGTTTGTGATATCTTAGTCTAATATTACTTTTGTTTTATTAAAGGTTTTTTTTTTGTTGATTCAACTTCGTGGTATTATTTATATGTTTTTTTTTTGTTTGTTTGTTTAATTACGATCTGTCATTGCTTACTTTTATTCAACTAACTTCTCCCCCCCCCCCTTTTAATATTTTCAACTTGCATCTTCTTTATTGTTTAGGTTTCATTTACTTCAATGATATTTAAAAATAAAATCGTTTTTGTTACAAACTCTACTTGATTTCAAAGTTGGGTTATTCAAAATCTAAATTATTTTGATTGTTTTCTTTTCCATAGTTTTGGTTAATTAAGTACATGAATATTAATATGTTCTATTATTCATTCTTTAATCTGCTGATTGTACATGCTTTCCTTAAAATATATTTCTTTTCTTGCCCTGCTTTATTTTTCCTGAATTCGGTTTGATTGTAACCTAGTAACTTGAAAGCTGCTGCTGTTGAGCTTCTCTGAATATCATGGCTTAGGGTATTAAATTATGCTGAACTTCAAGTAGCTGCAAGATTTGCTCAACACTCAGCTTATGCTCATCCCTCATATTTAAGCACCTGGGCGACAGACCAACGGCCAAGTGTGAGGAACTCAGTACAGAAATTACTAATAGATATTACCCCCTTGAGTTGAGTTTGTGCCCAGTTTATTCAATTGGGTTGGGTCTAGTAGATACTTGACTTTTTACAGCCGAAATGTAGGTGAGATCACATATCTCAGTGCAGTTACTTGTCTACTGATATCAATTTACCATGGTAACTCACCAGAGATTGAGGTATGATTTATGTTGTTCAAGAAGAACGTTATTGAATTAACTATATCTGCTTTCAATAGTATAGGGAGAGATCGAGTGTGATTGGTCCATCATGTAGCTAATCTTAACCTGTATCTGCTTCTCCCCCTTCCCTGGCTGTTTAGCTACTGATTAGTTTAGCTAGCTGCCCAGATAATTCTCTCCAGTGGATTTAATGAACTATATTTCTTAATATATGGAGTCTTTTGCAGTGACGAGCTATAGATTAGTTAGATACACCTACACAACCTCGATGACATCAATTCTCGCGTATATATAGCTGACTAAATTATAAATTATATTTTATAAGAAGGATCCACCCATCGGTTAGTTAAATTTTATTAAAAATTTATCTCTTGATTCAGCCTTTACAGTCAGCTCATTGATCAGACAATTAATCAACTTAAACTGTAATTGCATGAGGTATTTCCGATTTACCCTATACTAGTGTTACTTGAATTGTTTTATAAGAGAGCACGTACTTACGTACGTGCTTATATGCTGGGTAGAATAATTATGGTGGGCGGGGATTTAAGTTATATACATGGCACTATAAAAAAATGTCCCTTAACTAATTGAGAAGTTTCTATTGATGAAAAAAGTTCCATAGTATTGTAATATGTAAACGAAAAACATTCGAGGGTAACTAATGATATTGAGTTAAAGGTACATTTTTAAGGGGGTAGTTTATTTGTCTTACAAACGACTTTAGCACGTCCCATCCCTTAATTTGACTGAACTAACGGAGTTTAATAAAGTTATCACCTTTGATATAGTTACTCTTGATACATACTATGGTATTTTCGGTTTAAGGGCTATAGTGTTTAGATAAGATAAGAGTTGTCTGGATTAGGAAATTTGATTTAACCTGACTTGAACTATATAATTTTGTAAGAAATCAATTAGATCTATTGGAAGAGATCTAGCTTTCCATGTTTTCAATGGTAACCAATATCAAATCTTGGTGGCGCTTTTTCTTCTTCTCCGAATGTTCGATTCAAAAGAAAAAAATGGTTACCGAAAAACGACCCGAAAAAAGTACTTCTTTCGTGCAAAAAAAAGAAATTCTAAAATGTTAAAATTCTCTATATGATAATTAATGTCCCCTGCAAAAATACAAACTAACTAATAAATAATCGAAAGTCCAGCTACCAATATATATCTGAATAACACTAATTTTGAAGGAACTGTGAACGAGTCCTCATTTAAGGATATTATCCACAGTATACTCATTATCTCTCAATTTAAAAAACACTTCTTCCATAATACGACGAGCTCTAGCAAAATCACTAGTAGCGTCATCTCTCTTCTTATTGACTAACAATGGATTCTGTCTACCTTTTGGAGCCAATTTCAGCAGCGGTATGATCTTCTTTTCATTTGTATTCCATGGACTTAACACCTGATTAATAAATTCATCATGCCATTTACCTTTTTCTTCAGAAGTGGGCAACTTTGAAACACCGGAGAAAACACCAGCAACAGCAGCAGCCTGAGCTTCTGCTCTAGCAAAGAAAAATGGAGCTAGCTTATTACCAACTAGAGCAAGACTTTGATCATCAACTGAAAAAGTATAATGATAAAACTCAGTTAATCTTGGATGTTTTTCGACGTATTCTTTTTCAAAAAATGGATAACAGTAATGATATCCTGTACATATGACAATTGCATCAAAATCTGATTCACTGGAGCCATCTTCAAACAAGACGCCATTTTCTTCAGGCAAAAACTTCTTTATAACTGGTTTACTGATGATACCTTTAGACCAGGACATCGCAGTGAAAGCCCCGGCAAAACCTTCAGAGCCTGCAATTCCAGATCTTCTGGAGATGTAAATACTTGGATTCTCTAAATCTCTAGGGAAAGCATATTGTAGTAAATCGATTGCAGAATTATTAGACCCAACAAATAGTAACTTTTTGGCTTTTCTAATGAAATCAGTGTTTTTAACGGCTTTAGCTAAAGTGACAAAAGTTTTATCTTTATTTTTTTCTACAAATTCAGGTAGATTTTCAAAAATCGGTAGAATTGGAGTGGTTTTTCCATTAGCCAAGATAATAGCGTCAAAGGTTTGAGTATACCAATAATCAATTATCTTTCCATTATCTTTCTTTTCTTGATTTTTAATTGCCACTTCCCACTTTCCGCTGTCTAATTTTCTGATTCTCTCAACATTTGAATTGTATCTGATATACTTGTCTAAATCATTATCATTAACAACTCTTTCTAAATATTCTCCTAAATCATCTTTAGTTTGGAAAAGACCCAACTTTGGATATTTTTCACTTAGTTTTTTAAATTCTTCTTCAGATCTATCATCAAACGAATATGTCATGTATAAATTAGGAACATTAGTGAAAAGTTGATCATAAGCCGCAGATGATTTCCACTGATATAGATCTGATGGATCAGGCTTTGATTTTTCAATAACAACCGGGTTTTCATAACTTGAACTTTTCAATTTTTCTTCTAATCCATCTTGTTTAAAATCTGGCTTAACATAGATATTTTCAAATTGATCCCAATCTTTTTTAATAATACCAAAATCAGGTAATGGAGGATCAGTGTTATTGTTACCACTTGTTGATAAAGACCAAACTCCACCAACTGATATGTTTCTTTCGAATAACACAATTTCATTAAATGCTGTCAAGTTTTGTTCCTCTTCCTCTTTCACCGATTTATGCTTGAACAAGGAAGTTCCATCTCTCAACGTTCTAGATAAATCATATAAAGCAGTAATACCTGATATGCCACCTCCAATGATACCTATGGTTTTATAAGGTGGAGTGTTTGAATTTGGAGTGTCTTGAGTCATAGTGCTGTTGACTAAAAGAAAAGAACTGATTCCTCGAAAAACGGATCCAGAAGAAATAACATGGTATTTAAATGTCACTCCATTTTCTTGTTACCTATATGTACCCGTTGTGGTGGTGGTGGAAGTGATAATGGTTAGGATCCGATCCGACCAATGTTGGTGCTTGTTTTGCTAATGGATAAAGTTGTGGTTCACCTTCAGTGTGGTGCGGGAGAAGCCACATCTTGAAGTGGGTGTTAGGGTGTTACAGTGGGCAGACACCGCAATTCAATAGGAGGAGGCGAATAAAGTTCTACCACTGAGAAGGTGAGATGACTCCCTTATCCTGTGATGGATAAACAATGCAGCTGGCTTCAGTATCAGTATCAGCAAGTGGAAGCATCATAAACTTTGCAATGGATATGAATCAGATGATTTGAGTGAGATGCTTTTGAAAGACGGTGAAAAGACTAAAAACTACACTGTCATCCGACAGTGAACAAGATGTCTTTCACCTATGGTTGTTAATTCAATTGTTTCTTTATCTCCTTCCCTCCCCCCCCC